>CAUYLG010033129.1:0-162961 GCA_963573385.1 Cacajao melanocephalus | reverse complement strand
GCCCGGTGATGAAGTTTTTTCTGTTTCTTAGTTTTCCTTTGGCAGACGCCCCTTCCCCTCACAGCTGGACCTTCCCGGTTCAGCTGTGCTTGCTGTGAAACTCTCAGTCCTCAGTGCTTCCAATTGCTGTTCTCCTTGTGGGGTTGGGACCAGCCGAGCAGGACTCAAAGGGCACCCCGTCCTGTATACTCCGCGCTGAGAAGTGCCGTGCCGAGACGCCGGCAAAACAGCCGTGCCGGCCAAAAAAGTCGCGCTGGCGACCCGTCTGGCTCCTCTGCGGGGAATCTCCCAGTCTGTGGGCAACAAAAATTCATCTGAAAGTGCGGCGTCCACTCGCTCTCTGCACTTTCACTGGGAGCTACAGTCCTGAGCTGTTGTTAATCGGCCATCTTGGATCTCTCTCCAACACTGGGCCTCTTGACGGCAAATCATCCTGGGCAGCAAGAGGACTTCCCTCTTTGGGATTTGATGGCTATCTACAGAAAATCTAGTGTCCTTAGGTAAAGGACTCATATGTCCAGTAATTGTGTCCTGTCCTGGGGGTGATTCTCGGATCATCTTAATTTCCATGTAACTATAGAAAAACTAGATTGGTAAACTGACCTCTACCTGTAAAATTAAAAAAAAAAAAAATAGAAGGCACGTCCTTGGTCTAGGAGAAACTGAAAATGAGGCTCTTCATTTCCACCTCATTCTAATAGCAGAACTGTTTCACCAGGAAGTGCTTCATCAGTCTACAGAGAACAGAACCTTTAGCTTTCTACCACTCGACAGTGGTCCACTTCCTAGAAACACAAGCGACCTGATGTCTGTGGGTGGTGGAGAGAAAACAGTGAATAGACAAAGGAAAACAGCAACTTACTAAAGGATCTCTGTCACCTCAAGCGGCTGGTAGATCCAACTGAAGGAGAATGAATTGAAGAGTCAGATGACACTTTTGACCAAGAAAACCAGAAATGAGACAGCTCAAGTGGATATACTTAGATCACATGCAAAAACAAAAACAAAACAAAACCTCTTGGAAAGGTAAAGAGAAATTTGAAAATTTAAAAGTGTAACAGAGGAACCGATAAAAGATGATTGTCAAGTTTGTGGCCTACAAGATAAAGTAAAATAAATCCTCACAACACAAAACAAAAAGAAGCAGAGACAAAAGAGGTGGGAATCACTGGGGGAAAGAGAAGCAGCCTGAAGAACCATGAAGAATAAGACAGGAGAAATAGGAATGTGAGAAAAAGAAAGTGAAATCAGTGACTGGGGATGATTTGCTGGGTAGTTTGCAAGTTCTTATGGCTTTAATAAGGCCTTTTGGTTGTTGTCGTTTGTTTTGCTTTGCTTTAGAATGGTTAATGTCAATGCGTTATGAACCAAGGTTTTAATTAAGCCAAACATCTGCAGTTCAAGTCCCAAACCCCAAAATTTTTAAGTAAGGTTTGGAATAGGCTATATTAGCAAATATTAATTTTCATGCAGTGGCAGAAAATTAAAAGTCAGGTGGCAGAATGTATCCCCGAAAGCATCAGGCAGGAACAAGAAAATCATCACATATAATAATCCCTACCACTCACCATGATAACAAAGTCACTAAATGGCACAAACTTTTACATATCAAACAACATAAAGCAAAGTAGATATGGAAAATCATCTGAGATTGATAGAGAATTTAACTCTAAGATGATAGACTAGATAAATAAAATGTGGGACATATATATACCATGGAATACAACACAGCCATAAAAAGGAATGAGATCATGTCCTTTGAAAGGATATAGATGGATGTGGGAATCCTCATTTTCAGGAAACTAATGCAGGAACAGAGAACCAAACACGACATGTTCACACTTAGAAGTGGGGGCTGAATCATGAGAGCACATAGACAAATGATGAGGAACAACACACACTGGGGTCTGTCCGGGGTGTGTTGCGGGAGAGAGAGCATCAGGAAGAATAGCTAATGGATGCTGGGCTTAATACCTAGATGATGGGATAATCTGTGCAGGAAACCACCATAGCACACATTTACCTATGTAATAAACCTGCACATCCTGCACATGTATCCTTAAAATAAACGTTTAAGAAAATAATAATAGAAGAAGAAGCTGCAATGTGTTTTTTTATTAATAAACAGATTAGAAAACATAAGGTCACATAAGATTTAAATAATATCACCAACAAGCTTGATATATTGCATATTTACATATAAAACTGGCAACCAAAGAAGGAGTTTGTATATTTTTAGCCAATGGAAGATTTGCAAGAGTTGTTCATAGGCTTAGATTCAAAGGTAACTTCAATAAATTCCAACAATACACATATGTACCACCCACATAATCTGAATGTAATCCCAGATATCAGAAATAAATAACAAACAGAAATTAAAATTTCTTAAATGCTTAGATATTATTAACATTGTTGTTGTTGTTATTATTTGAGATGGAGTCTCGCTCTGTCTCCCAGGCTAGAGTGCAGTGGCATAATCTTGGCTTACTGTAACCTCTGCCTCCTAGGTTCAAGTGATTCTCCTGCCTCAGCCTCCCAAGTAGCTGGAATGAGAGGCGTGTGCCACCATGCCCAGCTAATTTTTGTATTTTTTGTAGAGATGTGGTTTCACCATGTTGGCCAGGCTGGTCTCGAACTTCTGACCTCAGTTGATCCACCCACCTTTGCTTCCCAAAGGGCTGGGATTACAGGCATAAGCCACCATGTTGGGCCATAACTGCTTAGATTTTAAACAATTTTCCTAAAGAGTCCCTGGACAAAGAAACAGTGACAAAAATAAGAAAGTGTATTTCAGGAGAAAGTATTGCAAAAGAGAATACTCCCTACGAATCTTAGCCAAAGACAGAAGCATGCAGACACACTGAGTTCTACTGTATGTCAATGTTATGAAAGGGGAATCCACATCCAAGTTCGAACATCAGTTAAAGAGGTGGTTTTAGTGGAAATACTGTCATTTTGTAATGTTTAAACAGGTAGTCATAGGAGCAGTTGTCAGAAAGATTTTATGGAGAAATAACTTTTTTAGGTCATACTCAGAGGTGTTTAGAAGAGCTCAAAACCAGAAACATGAGAATTCTTTGAGAAGGAGAACCTAGAAGACTCGAGGTCACCTTGAAAATGTGGGTGAGATGACAGCTTGCAATAAAATACGAGATTTCAGAATTCTTGGTATGACAGGAAAATAATTAATGTGCAACGCTGGTCATATCTTGATGTATCTGCTGATGGCTACTTTTTGAAAACCTCCGGAGCATGACCACTAAATAGCATAATGTTCACATTCTTTTTTCCTCTCTCTCATTTTCTTGTTTGTAATGAACAGTTGGAAAAAATGCAAACAAAAAACAAAAGAAAAAAAAACCACCAATAAACAAAAGAAACTTCACCATGGTTTGGGCCAAAGAAAGGGGTGCTTCGTTTCCCCCCCAAAGATATGCCCTTCCTTCGTTTGCCCCCCAAAGATATGCCCTTCCTTCATTTTTGCTGAAAGCTGTTGAAGACCACTTCGAAAAGAAACTCCACTTCGACTCTGAATTGCAGCAGTTTCTTTTTTTGATCCAGCTGCTGTGGAAGTGCATTGTCGAGCCAGATAAAAGGTTGTTATTGGAACAAAAAAAAATGTGTTTTTTCCTTCCTATGTAATATGTAATAAAACTATTCTATGAAATCTCAATGAACTCTCTCAATTGAGAAAAATACAGACAATTTTCATTATAAGTGAATGTCTCCAATTCATTCCTTTTCTATGGAAGGAAGACATGCAACAGTAACTTACTGTAGGCCACATTTCATAAGATATAATCTATTCCATTATTCTTGTGTATGTTTCATATGAAAAATGTTATGAAGTTTTTTCCCCCTCACAAAAATACATATTCCCTTATCTCATTAAGTCCCTATCTCACACAAGACCATCCCTCTGCTGTCGCCCAGACCCCCGCTCCCCTGCTCCCCTGCTCCCCCACTGCGGTCTCCCCAGCCTGTATTGCTATTTCAGAAATACAAAAGAAGTGCATGCATTTCATTCACACACAGTCAGTCCATTATTCAATTTAAAATCTCTGGCAAATGTAGATGAAATTCTGAGAAAGAAATGAACCTGGTTTTAGTTGACTGTGCCTGAAGAGATTCAGCATTATCTCCAAAATGCTACGACTTACTTTTTTTTGTATGTAGAATGATATTTGTTTCTAGAAATGACAGTGTTTTAGCCTAGCAATGACCGTATGCGGGTCACAGGTACCCATGCATGTGAAAGAAGTTAGTCTGAGCGAGCAGCGTGAATGCTTGAATCTTCATGTTTGATTATAAAAATGATACATGCTTATGTTTAAAAATTCAAATACTATAAGGCATGTTAAATTTTTTTTTCTTTTTTTAAATTATACTTTAAGTTCTGGGGTACATGTGCAGATTGTGCAGGTTTGTTACATAGGTATACATGTGCTATGATGGTTTGCTGCATCCACCTCCCCATCATCTACATTAGGTATTTCTCCTAATGTTCTCCCTCCCCAATCCCCCAACCTTCTGCTACCCTTCCCTACCCACCCGACCCCCCGGCAGGCCCCAGTGTATGATGTTCTCCTCCCTGTGTTCATGTGTTGTCATTGTTCAATGCCCACTTATGAGTGAGAACATGCGGTGTAAATTTAAAGTTTTCTACTTCCTCTCTCTTTTATAGTTAACCTACTTCTGAATAGTCACTGTGTTTAAAGGTTAGGCATGCACACATCGGAGCCTGTCGGGGGAGGGGGGCTAAAGGAGGGATAGCAGAGGTTGGGGGTACTGGGGAGGGAGAACATTAGGAGAAATACCTAATGTACATGACAGGGGGATGGATGCAGCAAACCACCATAGCACGTGTATACCTGTGTAACAAACTTGCACATTCTGCACACGTACTCCAGAACTTAAAGTATAATAAAAAACAACAACAACAACAAAAAACAAAACAAAAGGTTAGGCATGAACCTTCACACAGATACTTGCCCTCCCTCACTCCCCTACCTAAATATTCATGTGTAATTTACACACTTTTTATTGTTTTTAAAACTATAAAATAATACTGTACATGCCATTCTGTAGAAATTATTTTTGCTTAGAATATTATAGTAAATCTCCATGTTACTACCTACAGATGTGTTACATTCTTTTGAATAGCTGCATAAAATTTCCTTTTGCTCTTAAAATCAAAGCTGCAATGAAGATCACTTTCCATAAAGATTTCACTGTACTTGATCCCTGGGTCAAAGAATGTTTATTTTCTTATTTTGATAAAGTATGCATTTTAAGATTTTAATAAGATAAAATTTTACTTTAAATGATTTTCATAGCCCTATAAAAATTATACCAAACATATGCTCTGTTACATATTCTAATAGCATTATTCAATGAGTAAAACACATTCTATTCTTTGTGACATGCTTAATATTCCTTTCTTAGAGTCATAGACAAAATACGGGAACTGGCTAGAAGCATGACCTTTTTTAAAAAATTAGACCTGAAGGCCGGGCATGGTGGCTCACACCTGTAATCCTAGCACTTTGGGAGGATGAAATGGGTGGATTACTTGAGGTCTGGAGTTTGAGACCATCCTGGCCAACATGGCGAAACTCCATCTCTACTAAAAATACAAAAATTACCCGTTCCTGGTGGCACACATGTCCATAATCCCAGCTACTTGGGAGGCTGAGGAAGGAGAATCGCTTGAACCTGGGAGGTGGAGGTTGCAGTGAGCTGAGATCGCGCCACTGCACTCCAGCCTGCGCAACAGGAGCGAGACTCCATCTCAAAAAAAAAAAATTAGATGTGAAGTCCCTTGGAAATAGGTTTTACCCACAGCCCTATTACCAACATGCATTTGTGACCATGGGCATATTATTAATATCATTGTCCATGTGGTTCTAGTGAACGTTAGCACATGTCCTAAGTAATTGCAGGGTTGCAATAAATATAAAAGGAAAAATATACAGGGAAGATCTATTCAGTTATATGCACTCTAGAGAAAAATGTATTTGGTTGTGTATAACACACACACACACACACACACACACACACACAAATAAATGAGATAATACGCCGTAAATGATGAAATGAGACCAAATCTCATCAGTGTCAGTTCACAAATATCTTAAAACTGTCTAATGACAGATGCCTCATCATTTTCAAGCAAGACATAGTATAAGCCAGTAAGTAATAGCTAGTTATTCATTAAGTATGTTTTGAATTTGTATATTTGGCATTCAAAAAAATATTTTCTTAGCAGCTTGCTTTAGATTCCCTTTTAATTCAACTATTTGAGTTTGGAAGACACTTTAATAAGTCTGTTCATGTTAATAGCAGTAATAATAGTAAATAGTTTCGTGGCACTTATTGTAAGCCAGATACTATCATAAGCATTATATGTACATTAATCCATTTAATCTTCCTGACAACCCCTGAAGTTGTATTACAGGTGAGGCACAGAGAGGTTGAGCAATCTACTCAATGTCACACAGCAATTATATGACAGAGTCTGGACTTAAATCCAAACAATCTGGATCCAAGTCTATGCTATTATCCAGAATACTACATAATCTTTCTTCTATGTCTTGACAGCACCTTAAAATGTAGTTATTAGCTAGTACCAATTTTTCAGACAAGATAAGTAATAGAATAAAGATAGAAACTTATTTGATCCTGAATAGGAAAAAGAAAGAAGAACACTTTTGTAGTTATAAGTGGCTATCGTGGGTGTGCAAAGAAACCCATTTGGTGACGGTCCATATCTTCAATTAAAGTATGAAAACAATAAGATGTTTAACTTGAATAACTTTTTGCTGAGACTGGTGAGAAGGCAGAGGTTTGCCCCCAGAAGAGCACAGAATGAAAATTGAGAGTGCATCCGTGGCTACAGAAGGTAGGCAGGTGAGCTATTCCCCTTATAACAAGAAAAATTCCTGGAGAGCTTTGATTTAAAGTATATATCCTCACAGGCCATGTAATGGGAGGTTGAATCTGATTCAAATAGATCCCTGCTGGGAAGAACTCAGCTAAACCTCTGGGTTTCACCTGCTAAATGCCAAGCACTGATAACATTTTAGCAATGCAAAGATATTCATCAAATCAATTAACTAGGACGACCTGAGCTACTCTGAGTTCAGGACAAAGTAGTGGTGATGGTGGTGGTGGTGGGTGGGTTATGATATAGAACATTGTCCTGAAAATTGGCACTTGAACCTGGACCAGAAAAGATCGCTGGAAAACAGGTGTGAAACCCTAAGAGAGAGCCAGGGAAAAAATATGATTAGGATCAAGAGGGTTCCCTTCATTAGATAGATTGTTTCCAAGAAAACAGCTCCAGCTAACAGTGAGTAGCTTTTCTTCTTAATCTGCCAATTCTTTAGTTGATTAATTGTGATAGTTGCCATATAGAAATGGAGTTGGAAACTTGATGGTCAATTTAAAGATTAATGGTTTTATTTCCTTTTTTAAACAATTATATATTGAGGTATGATCGACATACAAAATGCTGTATATATTTAATGAACACAACTTGATGAGCTTGGGGAAAAGTAGACACTCATTAAACTATCACCACAATCTATGCAATAAGCATATCCATCACCTCCCAAAGTTTTATTTTTTCTTATTTATTTATTTATTTATTGAGACGGAATCTCACTCTGTCGCCCAGGCTGGAGTACAATGGCACGATCTTGGCTCACTGCAACCTCCGCCTCCCGGGTTCAAGCAATTGTTTTGCCTCAGCCTCCCGAGTAGCTGGGATTACAGGCATGTACCACCATGCCTCTAAGTTATTATAGAGACAAGCTTTCAGCATGTTGGCCAGGCTGGTCTCCAACTCCTGACCTCAGGTGATCCCCTTGCCTCAGCCTCCCAAAGTGCTGGGATTATAGGCAGGAGTCATTGCGTCTGGCCCTGTCTTTATTTAATATTACTATTTTTTGTGATGACACTTAACATAAGATCTATCCTTATAACAAACATTTTAGTATGTGATACAGTATTGTTAACTATAAACACCGTGCTATATAGTCGATGTCTAGGACTCATGCATCTTCCATAGCTGAAACATTGTGCCCTTTGACTAATAACTCCACATTCCCCCTAACCCCTGACAGCCACCATTTCATGCTCTGCTTCTATGTGTTTGACTGTTTTTGATTCCTCACATAAGTGGTATCATTTAGTATTTGTTTTCTAGGTCTCAGTTATTTCAGATAATTTTATAATCTATCTGAAGAGACGAATGTAATATATATAAAACAATGAAAAAAGAATTAAGTGTCAAAGTACTTTGCATTATCTTTAAGGATAAGTATGAGTTCAGAATATAAGAAGAAAAACCTGCGTCAGAATAGTAAAGACCTATGTCAATTAAAAAAAAACCCAATTTTTATTATATATTTAAGAAAATTTCAGAACTTTTGATAATAATCCTATGGGGTAAAAGGAGAAACTGATGGAGGCATTTGCACACAAAATCCATTATATTACTCCAAGTTACACCCAAATCACAGAATAGCAAAGGCCAGTGATTCTCTAAAACAATCAAGAAGGCCAGTGTTTCAGGATCCTTTTTGCTCAGATTATTTCCTGTCTGAAAGGAAGCAGTGTGCATTTGAGTTATTGAAGCTTCCTTTCCTTGCAGAAATTAGACAGGGAAGAGAAGGAAGTCTCCAGGGACTGTGTCCTTGATTAGTGGCTGAGATCCTGGGACGCACTTCATCCTCTCCAATCCCCATCGATGTTGGCATTTTCCTACTCAATTGATGCCCTCATATTTCCCCAGCTCCATCTACACACCATATATTTCTTTGGGTTAGTCCATAACTCTTATTATTTTCTCCTCTTGCTTGATCTAAAAAATAAATTTTACTCACATGTTCACATAACCTAAGAAACAATTACACTCAAGGTCAAGATCAAGTGGAATTGCTTACATTTCTTCTCTCTCTCTCTCTTTTTTTTTTTCTACAGGGTTCTATAATTGAACCCCATGGATTGTCCTTAATTAGGGATTTTAGAGAAATCACTTTTCTAATTTCTGGTTTCATATATATAACCACAAGCACACATATATGTATATACATGTATATACATGAAGAGAGTTCACTTATGTATGTATATTTGATGTGTGAGTATGTGAGGGTGTGTGTATGATTTGTGTGTGTGTTTGTGAGTAATATATAACTTTGGCACCAAAAATGGCTATTCAAGTCTCATATCAGATAATTCTAGCTGAATATGTGAAATGGCTAAAAGGCTTTGGTCAAAGTTAGATAATTCATTTATTTATCATCTCATTTTTTTCATGTATAAGCAAAGCATAGTGATTAGGATGGCTTGAGAGTTTTCTTTTCTGAGAGTTGTAAGAACACAAAAAGAACTCCACCCATTTACCTGAGAAGAAATTATGTTCCCAAATAATTGAGAGCTTTTAGAAAAGAAAAAAAAATGGTATATTGCTTATAGAGTTTGTTAAACTTTGCATTTCAGTCAACAGCCACCTAGAGATATCAGTTTCACCTGAATATGCACGGAATATAATACCGTGCTCCACAACTGCCTCTGCACCTTCTGTGCCCTCTCTGTCCATCCCTCATCCACATTCTCACCCCAGGCTACACATCTACAGAATAAGCTCCGAGTCTGGCATTTGGGGAGGGTAGTCATTCATTCATCGTAGTGTTCCTACCGCTTAAAATACAGTCAATGTCTATTTTACTTTTTATTTTTTAACTTTTAGTTTCAGGGGGTACATGTGCAGGTTTGTTATATGGGTAAATGCATGTCACAGAGGTTTGTTGTACAGATTATTTCATGACCCATATACTAAACTTAGAACCCAACAGTTGTCTTTTTCTGCTCCTCTCCCTCCTCCCACCTTCCATTTTCAAGTTGACCCCAGTGTCTGTTGTTTCCTTCTTTGTGTCCATGTGTTCTCATCATTTAGCTCCCATTTATAAGTGAGAACATGCGGTAATTGGTTTTCTGTTCCTTCATAGTTTGCTGAGGATAATGGTTCCCACCTCCATCCATGTCCCTGCAATGGACATGATGTCATTTGTTTTTATGTCTGTATAGTATTTCATGGTGTATATATACCATATTTTCTTTATCCAGTCTGTTATTGATGAGCATTAGATTGATTCCATGTCTTTGCTACTGTGAATAGTGCTGCAATAAACATTCATGTACATGTGTCTTTATGGTAGATTTTATGACAAAGACACCAAAAGTAACCTCAACAAAAGCAAAAATTGACAAATGGGATCTAATTCAACTTAAGAGCTTTTGCACAGCAAAATAAACTATCAACAGAGTAAACAGACAACCTACAGAATGGGAGAAAATATTTGTAAACAATGTGTCTGGAAAAGGTCCAGCATCCAGTATCTAAAAGGAACTTAAATTTTCAAAAGACAAACAAACAACTCCATTAAAAAGTGAACCAAGGACATAAACAGACACTTTTCAAAAGAAGATATACATGTGGCCAACAAGCATAGAGTAGATGTTTAATCACTATGTATTGAATCTTATGTAGCTGAATAAAGAATTAAATAACCACGTATCACAGTGGCTCCATGCAAAGTTGCATTGTGAGGTGGTTGGGAGCAAGTACAGGGTTGCAGATAATGCAGCCGCAGGGAGTCAGGGGATGACATAACCCAGCGTGGGCATTGGTCCATTTCCATCTGACTCCCCACTCCTCCTTCTGGCCTCCTGTTGGCTAATCCTACCTAGTCTACACACACTATCTCTTTTAATGCTAATGACCATATTGCTGGTAAGAATTAATACTCATGTTTTACTGCCAACAAATCACCCAATGGATAAATTTCACTCAGTAAAAAGCATCTCTCTTCTCCAACCATTAAACAGTTTCCTACCTATCTCCAACTCAAAATAATCCCTCTTGTCCCTTAGGATATATCCCAGAAGCTATTAGTATTCTTTGCAATTCCCATCTGATATTAAAAATATATTTTCTCACAGATCGAAAAAGTCACCCTTCAAATAATAAACTTAGCCTGATATTCTAGAATTTCTTTCCTCATGGCCCGTGATTGTAGTAGAGACACTGTTGGATACATGGATAGATGGATGGGTAGATATTGGAGTATGCACAATACGGAAAGGTGAACAATGATTTCTACACATTTTTTATATGTCCAGGTCTCAATATGATCGTGTGTCAGGGTCTGACGTATGCCTGTTGTGTTGCTTCCCCACCTCACATGTTCTTACACTGATGTCTTAATGCATATTCTCAGACTTTCCAAGGGTCTGAGAAGTAAAGGCAAAGGTAATAATCCCATGCTTCAATCCACTCCTTTACTCTTTCTGTTTGAAAGAATGCAATTTTTATTCCTAATACTCGTTAAACTTCAGAGCTCTGAATTCATCCCAGAAACTGAATCAGAGTCAAATTTTCATTTTCTAATGTAAACTAAATACAGCAAATTCAGGACCATGCAATGTTCCCTAGACTCTCACACTTCATCGTCTTACTAAATCTAATTGCAGCAAATAATTTTTATATCACTTTATGATGTAAAGTATTCCTCTCTTCTTGATTTCATTTTTTCAAAACATATGTGGTCATTCAATATATCAAATGTTAAGTTTAAGGAAAAGTATCCCCTACATGTAGATAATAAGGAAGATTAAAAAAATAACCATATGGAATTTACTTTGGGACAAATACCATATATTTCTATATAGGGTGAGTTAAGGTGTACACTTCTCAAATTTACATCATTCGTCATGGTCTTGTGACTTAGAATTAAACCTCCAATATCACCTGCTGAGCTCCTTGTCCCACTTTTCTCCCACCTTCTATATGAATAAAATTCCATTTTCCTTCTTTCATAATTCAAAGAAACTGACATTTTATCAGAGATAACAGATTTTATTAGACCAAAGCCATGAGGAAAAATATCCAGGTGTTATTCCTCAACTGCAATTAATAAAGTTTCATGGTGGTTCAATTCATTAGGACAAATTAAGAGTCTATAATAAATCCTTTAATTAACTTTCTAACTTTCAGCTTTTTAAAATGATTAATGTTGCTTGTACAAAGGAGTCTACTGTGGCAGGAATGACCAGGAACATAATAAGCAAATCCAATTATTATATTGTTATATGAACCTGACTTCAAACTGGACCCAGAGGACCATTCTTAAGAAAATGACACAAATAAGCTACTTAAGTGTTTGACTAGTGTGAGAAAAATATCCAATAGCTTAACAAATTTCACGGATTTTTAAACATGAAATATCCTGGCTGTCTGTTTACTATATAGCAGTGTTTCCTACATAATGGTCAACGTTCAACTTGTTTTTTGTTAGATACAAATAGAGTTGTATTTAATAGAATAGATATAGTAATATCTGTATAGCATTAGATTTATAGACTTTAAATTACCTAACAACTTCACATAAATATATTAAATATTTTATCATTTTTTCTGTATAATTAATAACTAAATTATTTAGGTAAATTACCAACCTTCATTTCTTTAACTATCCAGTCTTAAGGCTTTACTAAAAAAAGAAATGATATAATTGAGCATTATGAAAATAGCATAAAATTGTTATGTGTTTTTAGCATGATTTTTAAAAGACATTCATTTTCTTTCTGATGGTACAAGATAACATATAATTATTAATAGCATTCATCTTTACTTCTACATTTGAAAATATGTCAACCTTAGAACATAACTGGCATTCCTTTTCTAACCCCTATAATGTTGGTTAGAGAAACTTGGGTTTTCTGTTACTAAAAAAATCATTTTTAAGTTGCTGGCATTTCTTGTTTGTTATCTTATAACCACACTTCCCTTTAAAAAAATTAATGTATCTTCATGATTTGGCACAAAGGAGAGCTATAAAAATACAACACAACTACTTTGCATTTATAATATTTTTTTTCTAAAAATAAATTTGGTTGGATATCTAAACTTTGGTTTATTTTAGATCCATAAGCATTTAACATATTTATAGTTAAAAAAAAAGTTCACTATCATATAACTGCATACATGAATGAACCCATACTTATGGAAATATATGTAATGAGAAGGTTACAATTCTTAGCAGGAGTTGGTCACCAAATGCAATAACAGAAACAAGGAAGAAATTCTGTCTTCAGGAAAACTGATTATTCTAAAAAATTAAATCTGCCAATCAAGCTAGTCCTTTGTACAGTAAAGCTGTTGATAATGTAATATTTACCTAATAAAATTAGTTTAAAAGTCTGTATAACCTCTGATGGTGGTGAGTATTGCATATAAGTATAATCAACAATGCTTGTCAGCTTTAAAAGTAAGCAGAAAACTTACCTCTTCTATATAGCTTTTCTGGCCACCCTTATTCATGCCCAGATGTAAGATGAACAAACCTCTCCTGATCTTCATTCACTGTCATCTCCATTGCATAACTTTTATATGTTACTGAGATACAGCAGCCATTATATATTTTTGTATGGGATCCTAATTATTGTGTTATCTTACAGATCTATTACCTATAATTTTCACATTCCATAGTAGTTTTTAAATGTATATTTATTCATTCCATAAATATTTATATTATTTCTATTGTATATACATAGATATAAATATATATTTATATGCATTTCCTTACATCAGCCACGTATAAAAAACACCCCACTTTGTGAGGCAATGAGATGATTTAAAAGTAGATACCACTTGTCTCAAAAAGTATACGACCTCGGCAGGAAGACCTGCTGGGGATTAAGTATGTAGTAACTGCGCATTGCTGAACACAGTGCAAAGAGACCACAGGAAGTAGTTTGAGTATTCAGAAGGGATCAAAATTTCTTATACTGAGGCAAGTAGCAAAGAAGGGACATCTGACTTACATTTTACAAAGGAATAGAAGAAGCTGGTCATGTGGAAATGTTAAAGAAGTAGGTACCAAGCAGGTAAAACAGAAACAACTATAAGAGTGGGGGTTTGGGGCACAGAGAATAATTTCGCTTGAACGTGAGTCCTAGAAAGGGAAAGAATGCTGGGATAACATGCAGTAAGTCAGACTTGGTGAAAACATTAAGCTTCTTGAGTTTAAAGGTAATAAATTAGGACTTTCAGTAAAATGCTAGCTTTGTGTTCTGCTGACTCTTCGAAACTATAAGTTTTGAAGTTTGAGCTATAATTTTACATTTTCTGTAAGCTTCTGCACATTGTGCTCCTGTACTTGGGATCTAGTGACTCCAACCTTCCTCTGGTGATGTAGTTAAAATTTTGGGAGTTATAAGTATACCAGATCCAATATTTATGCACAGTATTAAGTAATGATAGGGTAAACCTTCAGCAGTTGGTGTGCCTGCCAAAACTTTATCTAAATATAATCAGTCACTTTGCCCTTCAAGTTTGCTTAGAAATGTTGATAAAGCAGGCTTTCCACAGAATGGTTATTTCCTTTCTAACTTGCACGAAACAAAATTTACTCTGACAATGGACTTTTCACCTAGCATTCTGACATAAGTACTGAAACTAGAAAGTCAACGATGCACAGAAAGATTTCTGTTCCCCGTCAGTAAAAATCTGGCATTATTTAATATTCAGAACAACACCAAAAAAAACCTCAAGTAGCCTCGCTCTGTAATTTAGCTCTTCCTTCATTCAATGTTAAATGAGCAATTACTACATAGTAGATATTGTGCCAGATGACAGGACTACCAAAAGGAATATGTCTCTGACCTCTAAGACCTCCACTTGGGTAGAGAGTACACACAATGAAATAGTCATAATAAATTGTGATAAGCACTACAACAGGGATTTTAAATATTCAATACTTACTGAAAGCCCAAAGGAAATAGTTATTGCTGCATAGGCTTGCTATTACTACTGAATGTCCATTTAATAATGTTTTAAATAATTATATTAATCTGGATAAAACAATCCATTGATTCATATAAACCTCCTATATCTCTGTGTTGATAGGCAGCAATATGTTTCATAACTATGGTGGTTTAAAGCCCTTTGTATTAAATATAAGCTCAAGTAGAGATTCAAAGGGAAAGCTGTTTGCTATGCTTAGCCCCCAACTCCTCCTCTCTGTCAGTGAGATTATGCGTACCACATGGTCTATTGCCTTAGATTACTAACTTATGATGGACATGTCAATCAGAAAAGAAAATTACTGGTTTATTAACAGCTTACTTTATGAATTCTGATAGTCATTCCCTATACTATTGGTCACAGTAGTTTATGCAACATTCACTATGCATTTGCTGAAGATTTAAAATATTTCATTATTTCAATGTCTAAGTCCTTATAAAGTCTAATTGAGAAATAGAAGTCCCAAAGCAATGAGAATTTATATCATTCACCTTTGGTCAAAAACTGATCTTTATAAAAATGTAATTCAAAGTCTTTATTCCTCCATTAGAAAATGAAGTGAAACTCTGAAAACTTCTAATACCTTTCCCCCAAATGTATCACCCTACATTTTTCATGTTTTTTATTAAGCTGTACAGAGATATTTAATAGGACTATTATCATTTGCTTTGCATACAAAGCATATTCCACTTGAAGATGCTTATTCTACTTTAGCAATCCTTAGAGCTGGCAAATTCCTAACACTATGATTTTTGTTCTCGTTGACTGTATTTGTGGCTCCAACACACCTTTCCATAGTTAGAAAGATAACAGAACCATAGAAGCTGACACACAGACTTAGAATGATCCTTATCTCTCATGTGGTAATACGATGCTGCTGTGTGACCAAGGCTCTGGGAACCTTACCTCAAACCCACATATCAACAAGATACTGGATCTTGAATAACAAATTAGAGGCCTGGGAGTGAAAAGCAGAGAAAGCATTCTCTTCAATAATACAAAATCACTCCTAGAGAGAGGCTTGTCCTCCGTGAGCACAATGGTCTCCCTTTGGGTCCCCTGATACGCAATCCCCTTTGAATTTTGTGAAAAGTTTTAGCTATTTCTCCCAGAAGTCAAGTTCATTTCAGGAAGAGAGTTTACAATCTTCTCTTATTCTTCTGACTACAGCTTTCTCCCAGCCAAGCTTCTGGGGAAAATGCTGTCTAGAAATAGATGGGCTGCTATTTTGGGGTCCCCAAGCCTTCCACTGTGTCCCACTGAACGTATTGAGTCTGTATTGTTTCCTTTCAGTGATTCTGCTCTGTTCCCTAAAGCTGTTTTGTGAACTTCCTTTTCCTTCCTGTTTTGAGATGTTATGATTTAGGAGGTTGGAAATATAGAACAAGTACTTTATGCAAAGGTTTATAATATTTTATTAAGTTTTCCAAGTTGGTCAATTCATGAGAGGCAGGAATTTGTGCATAGAACTGTATGCTTAAGTCAAACCAAACCTAAAACCATCCAGCAGGGGGAAAATACTCCTCTATGGTTTCTAGCTTGACAGGGTATAACTAACATGGTCAAATCTCTATGTAAGCAGTTAGTTCTTCAATTAAAAACTGATATTAATAAACCCTTTAAAAGAAAAGTGACCACAGCACAGATGAAAGCATTAAGACTTCTTGAATTTTCTCAGTTGGCGACTTTTCAAACAGATGCCATGTTTTCTGTGGTAATATAGCCATTATATGATGAATTAGTGTTAATACATGCATGTCCTAATCCAAAATCAATGTATTTAACATATAAGATTCCCAAATGTAATATCACCAATTTAGCTACAACAGAGCTTGCTTTAGACACGAACCTGTATCCTAAAAATAAGTTTGTGGTATGGAGAATATTTTCTGGTTATGAATCTTGTACTTGTTCATGACCTTAAGTGGGCTGGAGTTCCAATGAGACGTAATTTCTTCCATGTTATGTTGCATGTTGCCTGAATTAATCCACAAAGTGTTGTAAAGGACAGCCACATCAAATACTATTTTCTTAATGCAAGATCCTAAGAAAGTATGCACAAACAACTGATAGGCAACATCAAGGCAAATAAAATATCCAGGAGGAATAATTATTTGTAGTCATTTGCATAGCCTTTGATTTATGGTATACTAGAACCATTTTCAAGCATTTTTTTCTGTAAAAGGACTTCATCCATACACAGAACATTTCTACCTACTAGTCCTGGTTGTAGCTGGAATTGTTCCTGTTTAAATGGATGGCAATTTTTAAAGCTTTTAAGAAATTACTGGAAGAATAGCATCCTATCAGAGATAGTTAGGGAGGGAGTGGAACAAGTAAGGCTGGAAAAATTAAATCGATATCCTTGAGCATTTACCCTTGTGCTCTCTCCCTCCAGTGACATGAATATCACATGGCATCTGTTATTTTTCACTGAGAATGTGAAGGTAACAGATATGGTTTCAGAAAAATACTATTCCCAAAGGAAAGTGCTGAAAAGCAATGTAAACCCAGCCATTAAGAGAACCCCAAACCCAACATATATAGGGGATTGAAATTAGAAGGTCAACGTGGGCATGAAGTGAGGAGGATTGCCCGTAACATTCAACACATTAGCAAAACATTTCATGCCAGTTGTGCCAAAGGAAAATGCAATGGACATTGGCATTCAATGTTTTTTAATGGATGTAAATAAACTATCAATTTTTCATTTTTACAATTTATTTTTAATGAGGCAGAAAGAAAAGGTGAAAGATGCAAATTTGAGAAAATAGAGTGATTATTGAAAAAGCATCGTCTTACTTTGGACAAATAAATATGAAACAGATGGCTTGGGTTAAGAGGTCATAGAAAAACAAATTTGAAGTCTTAAGGCTGAAGTTTTCATGGCAAAATGCTTGTTGAGTTTTATGAGAATTCATAATCATATTAAGAGCTTTGAACGTCCCAAGGGACCTCGGAGGCATACTTCAGTGACAGATCTCTCAGGTCATAAAACTAAGAAAAAAATGTCCTGACTGAAGCATTCTCAAGGAATTTGCAAATGCCTCATCACTGTGTGCACGGACATTGGGAAAAGTGTTTCTGTTGTTACCGCCGGGACATTTGGAATTTGGAGTCTGCCAGTGCAGGTGGAAGCCATCTTGGGAGTCAAATGATGAGGGTGTGGTGATGGAGAGCAAAACTGGTCTGGAATAGTGGAGGCTTGAGGCTAGACCTACTGATTTCATAGTCCTGGGCTAGGAAATTGATTTTGTGCTACATGAAATGGAATCACATTCTAGGTTTCAGCTGGGAGGAGGCGTTTTACATTCTCATAGAATTACCCTTCATGCGATAGGGGAGTATTAATTGGAATGAGAGAGGTTTGGAAGCTAAATGGATGGTCCACAGATGATGGCTTGCTGGAAAAGGTGGCAGGAAGAAGTAGGGATATAAGACTGAGCACCCTGGAATGACTTTTAGATATAGGAGAGGAGAGAACAAGAGGATATAAAGGGGAAACCTAGATTCTAGATTGAGCAAACCGATTGCTAAGATGAGGAAGGTATTGAGTGGTTGCAAAGACTAAAAATCAAGGACTGGGTTTTGGACATGCTAACTGGAGATTCCTATGGATAATAAAAAAAGAATAGCTAATATTCATCATGTTTTTCACTGTGTGCCAGTGAGAATTTTAATCACTGTGAATTAAAATATTTTATTATGACAATAACTTTGCTACTATTGCTGTTGCCCAAAATTATTAAGTAAAATAAATCTAATGACATATAACTAAGAAATGGCAAAGGTATAATTCCACTTGCTTACTCTGTCTCCTTATCTTTATTATCATTATTATTATTATACTTTAAGTTCAGGGATATGTGTGCAGAACGTGCAGGTTTGTTACATAGATATACACATGCCATGGTGGTTTGCTACACCCACCAACCTGTCATCTACATTAGGCATTTCCCCTAATGCTATCCCTTCCCTAACTCCCACCCCCGACAGGACCCAGTGTGTGATGTTCCCCTCCCTGTGTCCTTATTTTTAAATACGTCATTTATACTACCTCTCTTTATACTACATTATTTAGATGATAAGCGAGCAATTAGATAATTGAATTTGAAATTCAGAAGAGAAGCCCATACTGCACATAGACATTTAGGAGTCATGATGAGAACAGTTTCAGTGGAGCTATGACAGCCATTGCACACTGAAGTGGGAAGAACTGGGTGTGCAAGATAGATGCATGGAGCCTGCATGCATTGAGGAGTCAACAAGTTTTTCTCAGAAGAGGAAAAAAGAAATAAAATTCCCTGAAGGGATTTTGGAGTTAGGAAGTTTTAGTATTTTATTTTGTTATTGGTGTTTATTTGCTTTCAAGATGAAGTATTTTTGGCATAGGAATGAGAAAAATTTAGGAGAAAAGAAGAGGCGTGTGATCCAGGAGAGAAAAAGAGTAATTGAGGGACCACACCACTGCAAATAGCATGCAAATGGAAACACAATCAAGGGTTTGTTGGTAAACTTCAGGTCATATTGCTTTTAGTTTTTTCATGATGAAGGTGACAAGTTCATTAATTGAGAAACTAGCGTAAAAAAGAGACGGTGTGTGTGTGTGTTCTCATTTACAAGTGGGAGCTGAAAATGCGAACACATAGACACAGGGAGGAGAACAGTACATACTGGGGCCTGTTGGTGAGGGTAGCGGGGTAGGCAGAACATCAAGAAAAATAGCTAATGCATGCCAGGCTTAACACCTAGGTGATGGGTTGATAGGTGTAGCAAGTCACCACGGCACACGTTTAACTATGTAACAAAACTGCACAACCTCCATGTGTACCCTGGAATTTAAAATAAAAAAGAGAGACAGTGTGATATGTAATTGGTATACCAGACCTCTCTCTTGGTCCCAAATTCTCTCCTCAGGGATATGGCTTCACAGATCTATTTTACAGATCACAACTCCATGAGATATGCATAGTGACAATATTGTGCTTGACACAGCAAACACACACACCCCTACCACCCCGCAGTATTACAGAATGGTGAGAAACATGATGTTGTCAACTGTATAAAATACAAAAGTAAAGTTAAGTAAATAACTTTTTAAAAGATCATCAAATAGTACTTTAAAAAGGATTGTGATTAACTGTTTCAACCATGCAACCCTGAGAAAGCAGGTTTTTCCTGAAGTTCTGATTACAGTACTATTAAAAAATGCAAATAGCTCATGCTAAGCATTCAGTCCTTTGTTTTACTCTCCTTGTCTTAAATATTTATACCTGGCTGAGATTACTGGCTCACACCTGTAATCCCAACTTTGGAAGGCTGGGGCAAGTGGATGACAAGGTCAAGAGACAGAGACCATCCTGGCCCACATGGTGAAACCCCATCTCTACTAAAAATACAAAAAGATTGCTGCGCATGGTGGCATGTGCCTGTAGTCCCAGCTACTCGGGGGTTGAGGCAGGAGAATCCCTTGAACCCAGGAGGCCAAGGTTGCAGTGAGCCAAGATTGTGCCACTGCACTCTGGCCTGGAAACAGAACGAGATTCCATCTCAAAAAAAAAATTATACTTAATGGATTAGAATCCAGAGGATTGGATCCACCAACTTTCCAGGGCTTCCAGGAGAAATGTCTCTCCCCTCAACAGTACCCTGCGAAAATAATTGTGTCAAACATGTACATTTTCACATTTTAAATCTACATTCTTTTATTCTCAAACTTTATCTAACTAGCCTGGAATATTATTTGCAAGGAGCTACCTGCACCATCCACCATATATGACTACATTCTAAATAATAAAAAATAGAGATTAACTTTCATAATCTAACCAATGCTTAGATGTCAAATTTAATTATTCTTTATAAATCAGTAGGGCTTCTAGTCCATTCCCGTAAGTACACTTGTATTCAGAGAAGCCTAGCTCTGTTGTTTCTTTGGGATATGGCAATGTTCAGTTTAGTAATTGCCTGATATGTATGTGTTTCATGTAAAAATATGTTTATTATAATTGTTAATTCAAAAGTATCATGATAGTCAAACTTGGAAAATACACAGTTTATTATCTGATTTTAAAAGAAAGCAAACAAAATAACAAGTAGTTTTAATTGTAGAAGAATTGAACAGCTTATAAATGATGCTTATGCCAAATATTTCTTCATTCATTTATACCTCTATTTGTTCAAGAATGTCTTGATGGATAATCAACAACATTCAAGAATATTTCATTGGACGTATTTTATGGCTAGATCATATTACTTTAATACATAAATAAGACACATTTAATAATTCATTATTTCAAGAATAGTTTGTTGAACATTTTTAAAGGACATTTATTTTGTGAGCAGTTTGGGTACAATTTATATTTCCAAAATGAATCAGGAAAGCTCTGCCTTCAGAAATTAATCGCAATGATAAGAGATGCTCACAAGTAATTTTAATAATAGTCAGATAACTAATAATAGTCAAAATTTAAAAAAAAATCTGTTATTGTATCTCTTTTGGTTGCTTGTTTTCTAATGTAATGAATTATCTGAACTCTAAGTCAAAGGACTTACCCTGATTCCAGCTTCCTCAGAGTCAAAACGTTATTGAAGAAACAATTTATATCTGTAAGTTTAATTCTGACACAGTTTCTGAGAGCTATCCTATTGTATGCAGAGGATATTTCAGTTGTTATTCTTTAGCTTCTTAGAGGAGTAATCAATGAATTAACCTTCTTACAACTATTTTGCTTTTGGGTGTAAAAAAACATAGAAATTGGACTTTTCCTTGATTTTGTGATCAAGTCCCTAGTATATAGCTCCAGTGTCTGGATTCCCACTTTATTTTTAAGTGCTTGATTCCTTTTCTCCTTATCTTTTTATATTTTATGCAACCCTCTAACTATGGGTAAGTCAAACTATCTGTGATTTCTATTCCCACCTTTAGATGGCTGACCCCTTTTCAAGGAAATCACTCAAACTTCCAATTGATGCCACTACTAACTGCTGAGGCATGACATTTGGGAGAAGGTCATGCTGTAGGTCAATGGTTTTGTTTCACGTCCTGGCTCAATATCTGCCGTTTTCCTTATCATTGATGACAACCCAGATCTCTTCTTCTCAAAGGACCTAACAACCATCAACCACCTCTTCCTCTTAGCCAGCATCTTCCTTTGTGTTAGAAACACTCCAGACCCCTCCCTATTATTAAGGATGAACAATCTCAAAGAGAAAATAAAAGCTGTAATAAAGGAAACTCTTCTAAATCTCCTCCCACATATGTGCTTTGGCTTCTCCACTATTCTTAACTCTATTCACCTTGGTACAATATGTTCTTACATGTCTACAAAGTTAAGCCATTTGCATGCTTCTTTTCCTTCTGTCTCCTCTGCAACCATACTCCATCAATTTCCTCAGCTGCCTTCTTCTGTGTCACATCTCTGTAAGTATCTCTCATCCTTTAGCCATGTCTCTGACCAATTCCTACATAATCTTTCAACTCTCAAAGTGGGGACATCTCCCCTGGAGGTGTCATCCAATCTCTTCCCTATGCTGCCTCTAGAAACACTCTATACCTGCCCTCCTCCCCACCGATTTTCCAATACTGCATAGTCTGGGCCTGTTACATTGAAATTATCAGTTTATGTAGCTGTATCCTCAAAAAGACCATAATCTATCAGAGAAGGAGACTCTGTCATATTCATTGTTGTATTCTGTTTCAGCCCAGGGCACTCTATGTAAGAGGGAGCTAGTTTAATGATCATTGAATTAAAGGATACAACTCTATGTAATTTTTTTTTCTTTTTGAAACAGAGTCTCACTCTGTCACCAGGCTGGAGTGAAGTGGTGTAAACTTGGCTCACTGCAACCTCTGCCTCCCTAGTTCAAATGATTCTCCTGCCTCAGCTTCTGGAGTAGCTAGGATAACAGGCGACCACCACCATGCCTGGCTAATTTTTGTATTCTTAGTAGAGACTAAAAATTGTTTGGCTTTTTTTGTATTTTTTTTAGTATCCTCTGGATACTACAAAATTACAAAAATAATACTAAAACAATTAATTTAGTATTTTTAGTATAATACTAAAATAATTATTTTAACATTATTTTTGTAATTTTGTATTTCACCATGTTGACCAGAATGATTTCGATCCCCTGACCTCCTGATCCACCCACCTCAGCCTCCCAAACTGCTGGGATTACAAGGGTGAGCCACCACGCCCAGCTTCCATGTGATTTTGCAGTTGTCTCAAATGCCCATGCTAATACCAAACAAAACTTGTTCTCCTCTGTGTTGGTCCCTGTTTCCATCATTATGTCCAACATGGAGGGAAATATTTATCAAGGGAAGAAGACATAACATAACAGGAGATAACAACTGTATTTTAATTAATTAAGGAGAAAAGTGAAGAGAATCAGAAAAAATGGTGCAAAGCCACCTATCTGAGAAATGCAGAGGTCACAATAGAGAATTATTTTGTAAAACAAAATGTTGGAGAGACAAGAACTTAATCAAATGAAAACAGTTAATCAGATAGAACCAGTCAAACGCCAAGATGATTGACAGTTGGAGTATGTTTGGGGTCCAGATAAATAAATGACTGAATGTGAAAGTAGGACTAAAGATGGAAATACTTGTGCTAGATGGGTTCTCTCCTTATTTTATTGTGTGTATGAGTGCTGCTACCATTTACCTAGCTCCCCCAACCAGAAGGTCATGCAATATGAATTCTCCATTTTCCACCCCCTTTCCTGTGTTCAATGAATTATTACATCCTATAAACTCTATCTCACTTGTCAATATGCCTTTTTAGCCCACTTTGTTGCTTGAGGTCAGACACGTGTCTTATTATGACTACACAAAAAACTCTCTCCGCCTTTAGCTAATTCTTCATACTCCTTCCAGGTGGGTCTTTCTGACACACAAATACAATTGTGCTCGAAGAAAAATTCCAGAGGCTCCCTAGAACCTATGTCTATTTTTCACATCTAGGCCACTCCAGATTACCTTCTCTCACCACCTAAATCACCTGTAGCCGTCATTTTTGTTGCTATTTTTATTCTGTTGCTTTACTGTTCTCTTGAATGGAAAATGTCCCAAAGAAATAGCACTAGTTGGTACAATATTCCCCAACTGACTCATTATTAATTCAGGGGAAAGATAAGAAATGCTCCTTTCAGCCTGGCCAACATGGTAAAACCCCGTCTCTACTACAAATATAAAAAGTTAGCTGGGTATGGTGGTGTGCGCCTGTAGTCCCAGCTGTTCAGGAGGCTGAGGCAGGAGAATCGCTTGAATCCAGGAGGCAGAGATTGCAGTGAGCCAAGATCACACCACTGCACTCCAGCCTGGGCGACAGAGTGAGACAAAAAAAAAAAAAGAAAGAAAGAAAGACAGGAAGATGAATGAAAGGAAGGAAGGAAGGAAGGAAGGAAGGAAGGAAGGAAGGAAGGAAGGAAGGAAAAGGAAGGAAGGAAAAGGAAGGAAGGAAAGAAAAAGAAAAGAAAGAAAAAAAAGGAAGGAAGGAGGGAGGGAGGGAAGGAAAGAAGGAAGAAAGGAAGGAAGGAAGGAAGGAAAGAAAGAAAAGAAAGAAAGGAAAAGAAATGCTCCAATGTCTTCACTGCATCCTCCTTCCCAAAATATCTAGGTAGTTTCTCTGGTGCTAAGTACTTGCTTAGTCGGTTCTTGTGCTTTTGGTGATGTTTTATGGAGTGACAGCCTGTAGCACAAGATGAAAATCTTTTCCAAACTCTTCTCAAAAAAATGCCAAAAAGGGGAGAGGGCAATAGTTTATTAAAATAATATAGTAATGTCCTATTTAGGCAACAGTATTAATGTTTACAGAGAAGCTAACTGGGGATGAGGATAGATAAGCAAACTGGATCAAAAGTCAGAGTCGTATTTGGGAATAGACGTTTTTATACATTCATAGAGTTATTTTTACTCTTGAAAGTAGCATGTGGAATTAATCATTTGAATCATCATGACTAAGAGGACAATAATCACAAATAGAGAGTAAGTTGTTTCTTAGATGAGTCTCCTTTAACCCCTTTTAGGAACTTAAGAAAAAGCATTTCATAGCTGAGATGTAATAGAGTACATCTGGATTGGTAAATGCTAGATAATCAGGATTGAAAATCTGACATACAAAATAGGCTGGTTTAACTCTTCAATTAATGGCTATAGATATCATATGTGACCTACTATCTGAGGCATTAACACTTGACATGAGATCCACTCACATGAAACAAAATCTCTGACCCTTATTTCTGTTGGTAACAGAAAATGTAGTAACTTGTGGTGTGTAAACTCAGTATTTTTTAAAAGGAGAAATAATTAAAAGAAATATTCTGGTAGTGCCACATTTCAATTTTATATATATTTTTTAAATACAAAAGTTTTCAACATTATTTCAATGCCTGGTATCTGATGCTTTTGTGAGTAAAGGCTGCCTCTGTCATTTTCATTCTTTCTTTTTGAAATGAACTTCCACATTATGAAGTTACCAGTGAGTCCTTAGCGTCCTGTATCTCAGGTAGGGATTTCCCCAGTGAAAGATAATCTATTTCCTAGGCTTTTCATTTTATGGAAAAAGTTTTATTATTTGGTAAGGACAATTGGAAAATAATTCTAAAGAGTAATTTTTATAAGAAATGTATTATTTTATCTAAGCCACAGCCATTAGATTTAGTTTAGTGAGTTAAAACACAGACCCAGTTTAACTGTTTTACCTATTTATTAATGACAGAGAGCCATCCGATGGATAGACAATAGGAAATATCAATCATTAGATGCACATATACTTTTTTCTATTACATAAATCATTAAATTTGGCACTGTATTTTGATCAATTTATTTAGGATATCTCTTCATTTCTACAAATGCTGAGAATATGCAAATTAATACCTTAAAATTTGATTTTAAAAATTTATGTAGGAAGATTCGTGTTGATTTTCTGTCTAAAAATTCTGCTTTGAAAACAATTTTGCTTCTTATGAAACAATAAATTTTGGAGATCCCATTTAAGATTGGTCATCTGAAAAAGACTGAAAGATTTAAAAAGCTGGTTTTCAAATTTGGTGGGGGGGCAGTGGGGGAGAATGTAGGCTTTAAAAACCAGAAAAAAAAAGTATGTTTATTTTTGCATCCGAACTCTGCTCTAAATTTCTACCATAGGGTTATATTAGGTATTATGACTCGGGGTAAATGTTTATCTCTCTCATAAGCCATTTTTGGCAAAAACCCAGCATCAGATTCCATAATAAAATAGAGAAGGAAATGTGCATATAGAAGAGGAGGGGATAGTATTTGTTTCATGTAGCCTCAATTAGAACCATAGGTAAAGATGATAAAGTTTTGTAATGGTTTTGTTTTGACAAATTTCCAACGTGCTGTATACCTTAAAAATAATAGAGCTTGACTTAATATGAAATTTTAAATGTGGCAGTAGTGTCCAATCTAAACATTTCTGAGAATTAACTTTGGTTAACATTATAACATTTTTTTGATGTAAATGAATGAGTAAAACAAACTTTAATATTGTGGGTGGATATCTCTATCTGTCTTTCTTTGTTAAAGTTCCAGATGCTAGTATAACAAAAATATTCATTTGCCAAAAGGGACTACTGTGGTAAGTACACAAAGACATTAGTCTTTTGTGAGAAAGAATAAAGGTGGCACAGAATTGGCTTTGTGGGTGAAAAGAAACCAAGATTCATCTATTATTTTCTGTGTAAATGTTCCAATGACAAATTTTATATGATGATTAATTTTCAGAGAGGTCTGGTAATCTTTGTTCCCATGCTTTTTCTCCCTAGAGTGTATTTAACAACATATTTTAAAACCTAGAATTATAGTGGGATTTATTCTAAATTCATTTGTTTTTGTATTGAGCATTAAATTGCCGTGCATTTATTAGACCTATGTTAAGATAGATGAAATAAGATAAGTTTTGCAAATACTCTACATTAATAATTAAATTATAATAAAATTGAAGATGTAAACTAGCAGGAATTATAACACTGATCTGCCTTTTACATTTGTAAACTAATTAGGTGTTGCAAAACTTCAAAGTCCATAGTAGATTTGTTAATTTAGGTCATGTATTTTCTTTTTTTTTCCCCTCATCCCCTCAAGCATTTATCCTTTGTGTTACAAACAATCCAATTACACTCTTTAAGTTATTTTTAAATGTACAATTAAATTATTATTAACTAAAGTCCCACTATTTAGCTATCAAGTGCTAGGTCTTATTCTTTTTTTTTTTTTTTTTTTTTTCTTAGACAGTGTTTCCCTCTGTTGCCAGGCTGGAGTGCAATGGCGTGATCTCTGCTCTCTGCAACCTCTGCCTCCTGAGTTCAAATGCCTGCCTCAGCCTCCTGAGTAGCTGGGATTACAGGCGTGCACCACCATACTCAGCTAATTTTGGTAGTTTTAGTAGAGATGAGGTTTCACCATGTTCATTAGGCTGGTCTGGAACTCCTGACCTTGTGATCTGCCTGCCTCGGCCTCCCAAAGTGCTGGGATTACAGGCATGAGCCACCGTGCCCATCTTTATTCATTCTAATAATTTTTTTGGGTACTCATTAACCATTTCCATCTCCCTGCCCCCAACCCCTCACTACCATTCTCAGTCTCTGATAATCATCCTTCTACTCCCTATCTTCATAAGTTGAATTCTTTTGATTTTTAGATCCCACGAATAAGTGAGAACATGTGATAATTGTCCCTCCATGCCTGGCTTATTTCACTTAACATAATGTCCTCTAGCTCCATCCATGTTGCTACAAATGGCAGGATCTCATTTTCTTTTATAGCTGAATAGTACCCCAATTGTGTATAAGTACTGCATTTTTGGAGGGGGGAGGATGTGCTTTAATGAAAATTTTGTTTCATTTTAAAATTTCTATGTATGTGTGTTGGTTACAATGTAAATATATTTATTTTATTTTATTATTTTTATTTTTTTGAGACAGAGTCTCGTCTTGCTCTGTCACCAGGCTGGATGGCATACTGCAACCTCAGCCTCTTAGGTTCAAGTGATTCTCCTGCCTCAGCCTCCCAAGTAGCTGGGATTACAGACATGAGCCACTGCACCCAGCCCATAAAATATATTTCTTACAGTGAGTCTCAGTAAAACAAAATAAAAACCATTTGAAAGCCACTATGTTAAAAGACGAAAAAGATTTCACAGAGAAAAACCAGCTAGAATAATGAATACATTTTTGGCAAAGGCATAGGTCGAAAGATGGAAACCTGTTGAAGGACAGAGTTGCTCACTATGTGGAAGAGAGATGTTAATAGAGGAGTGAGATAAGGCTGAAAAAAGTAAGATGAGGTGAAGGAAGTGGTAGAATGTCAGGACTTGAAGTCCAAGCCAAAGATTGCAGGTTTTATTCTAACGTATAGACAGCCATTATAGATTTTGGGACGGGGAGGAACAATATTGGAATTATAGTACTGTGTTTTCTTTACCCATTCATCTGTTAATGAACACTGAAGTGGCTTCCAAGCCTTGGCTATTGTGAACAGTGCTTCAACAAGCATGGGAGTGCAGGTATCTCTTCGATATAGTGATTTCCTTTCTTTTTGGAAATATACCAAGCAATGGGATTGCTGGGTTTTATGGTAGTTCTATTTTTAGTTGTTTGAGGAGCCTCCAAACTGTTCTCCATATTGGTTTTATTAATTTACATTCCTACCAACAATATACAAAGGTTCCCTTTTCTTCACATCCTCACCAGAATCTGTTATTGCCTGACTTTTGAATAAAAGCCATTTTAACTGGAATGAGATGATAGCCCATTGAAGTTTTTATTTGCATTTCTCTGATTATCAATAATATTGAGCACATTTTTGTAGACCTGTTTGCCATTTGTAAATTTTCTTTTGACAAATGTCTATTCAAATTTTGTCTATTTTTAATAGAATTATCCAATTTTTTTCTATAAAGTTGTTTGAGTGCCTTATATATTCTGATTGTGACTCCCTTGTCAGATGGGTGGTTTGCAAATATTTTCTCCCAGTCTTTGGATTGTGTCTTCCCTTTCTTGGTTGTTTCATTTGCTGTGCAGAAGCTTTTTACCTTGATGTGATCCCATTTGTTCATTTTTGCTTCAGTTGCCTGTGCTTGTGGCGTATTACTCAATAAATTTTTGCCTGGACCAATGTCCTGGAGAATTTCCCCAGTCTTTTCTTGCAGTAGTTTTGTAGTTTGAAGTCTTAGACTTAAGTTTATAGGCCATTTTGATTTGATTTTTGTATAAGCTGAGAGATAAGGGTCAAATTTCATTCTTCTGCATATGGACATCCAGTTTTCCTAGCACCGTTTATTGAAGAGACTGTCTTTGCCCCAAAGTATGTTCTTGGCACCTTTGTCAAAAGTGATTTCACTGTAAGTGGGTGGATTTGTTTCTGGGTTTCCTATTCTGTTCCGTTGGTCTATGTGTCTTTTTTTATGCCAGTACCACACTGTTTTGATCACTATCACTATGTAGTACAATTTGAACTTAGGTAATGTGATTCTTCCAGTTTCATTCTTTTTCTCAGGATGGTTTTGGCTATTTGGGATCTTTTGCGACTTCATATAAAGTTTAGGATTTTTTTTCTATCTCTTTGAAGAACGTCATTGGCATTTTGATGTGGATTACATTGAATCTGTAGATTGCTTTGGGTAGTATGAACATTTTAACAATATTGATTTTTCCAGTCCATGAGCATGGCATATATTTTCATTTTTTGGTTTCCTCTTCAATTCCTGTCATCACTGTTTCATAGTTTTCATTGTAGAGACCTTTCACTTCTTTGATTAACTCCTAGGCATTTAATTTTATTTGTGGCTACTGTAAATGTGATTACTTTTTAAATTTCTTTTTCAGATTGTTCACTGTTGGCATTTAGAAATGATAATTTTTGTGTATTGATTTTGTATCCTGCAACTTTACTGATTTTTAAAATAAGTTCTAATCATTTTTTGGTGGAGTCTTTATGTCTTTCAAAATATAAGATTATAACAAGGATAATTTGACTTCTTCCTTTCCAATTTGGATGGCTTTTAGTTCTTTTTCTTGTCTGATTGCTCTAGCTAGGAATTCTAGTACTATGTTGAATAACAGTAGTGATAGTGGACATTTTTGTCATATTTCAGATATAAGAAGAAAGACTTTCAATTTTCCCCAATTCAGTATGATACAAGCTGTGGATCTGCCATATATGGCTTTCATGATGTTGAAGTATGCTCATTCTATACCTAGTTTTTGAAGGTTTTCATTATGAAGGCGTATTGAGCTTTATCAAATGCTTTTCGAGCATCCACTGAAATGATCATACAGTATTTGTCCTCCATTCTGTTGATACGATGTATCACATTGATTGATTTGCATGTTTTGAACTATCCTGGCATCCCTGGGATAAATCCCACTTTGTAATGATGAGTGATCTTTTTAATACATTGTTGAATTCTGTTTACTCGTATTTTGTGGAGGATGTTTGCGTCAACAGTTTTCAGTGATATTGGCCTATAGTTTTCTGTTTTTTTCATGTGTGTTTAACTGGTTTGGGTATTAGGGTAATGCCGGTTTTGAAGAATGGATTTGAAATCTGCTTTTCAGAACAGTTTGAGTAGGAGAGGTATTAGTTCTTCCTTAAATGTTTGGCAAAATTCAGCAGTGAAGCCATTAAGTCCCAGGCTTTTCTTTACTGGAAGATATTTTACTATGAATCAATCTTGTTATTTACTATCAGTCTATTCAGATTTTGAATTTCTTAATGGTTCAACTTTAATATATTGCACATGTCTAGGAATTTATTAATTTCTTCTATATTTTCCAACTTACATATAGTCGTTCATAGTAGTCACAAATGATCCTTTCAATTTCTGCAAGATCAGTTGTGATGTCTCTTTTTTCATCTCTGATTTTATTTATTTGGATCTTCCTTATTTCTTAGACTGGCTAAAAATTTGTGATTTTTGTTTTATCCTTATGAGTAACCAACTTTTGTTTAATTGATCTCTTGTATTGTTTTTTCTTAATTTCATTTATTTCTGCCCTGATCTTTATTTTTTCTTCCAGATTTTTTTTTTGATTTGGTTTGCTCTTGCTTTTCTAATTATTGAAGATGTGTCATTTCTTGTTTATTGATGTAGGCACTTATAGCTATAAATTTATCTCTTATTACTGCTTTTCCTGTGTCTCACAGATTTTTCCATATTGTGTTTCCATTTTCATTTGTTTTAAGAAAATTTTTAGTTTCGTTTTTAATTTATTAAGTAGAATATTGTTTAATTTTTATGTATTTCTATAGTTTCCAAAATTGATCTTGTTTTGATTTCCAGTTTTATTCCTTTGTGGTCAGGGAAGATGCTTGATATTATTTCAATTTTCTGAATGTTTTGTGATCTAACACATTGTCTGTCCTTAAAAGTCATCCATGTACTGAGGAGAAAAATGCGTATTCTATAGTTGCTGGATGAAATGTTCTGTGAATATCTATTAGGTCCCTTTGTTCTACAGTGCAGTTTAAGTCTTATGCTTCTTTGTTGATTTTCTATTTTAGGAGATCTGTCCAATGTTGAAAATAGGGTGTTGAAGTCTTCAGCTATTATTGTATTGGGGTCTGTCTCTCTCTCTTTAGCTCTAATAGTACTTGCTTTATATAACTGGGTGCTCTAGTGTTGGGTGCATATATACTTATAATTCTTACATTTTCTTCCTGAATTGATCCCTTTATTATTACATGATGACCTTCTTAGTCTCCTCCTACAGGTTTTGTTTTGAAATCTATTTTGTCTAATATAAGCGTGGGTAACTTTATTCTTTTTTGGTTTCCATTGGCATATAATATGTTTTCTATCCCTTTAGTTTTAGTCTATGTTAATTTTTATAGGTGAAGTGTGTTTCTTGTAGACAATAGATTAATGGGTCTTCTTATTTTCATCCATTCAGCCAATGTCTTTTGATTGGCTAATTTAGTCCATTTACATTCAATGTTATTATTGATAAGCAAGGCCTTGCTCCTGCCATTTTGTTATTTGTTTTCTGGTTGTTTGTGGTCTTTTCTTCCTTCTTTCCTTCCTTTCTTCCCATCATCTTTTCAGTGAAGTTGACTTTCTCTGGTGATATGATTTAGTTTCTTGCTTTTTATTTTTTGTGTATTCATTGTATGTTTTTTCATTTGAGGCTACCATGAGATGTGTGAACAGTAGTTTACACACCACAATTACTTTATACTATTCTAAGTTTTTCTCTATATTACTTTTACCAGTCAATTTTATGCTGTCAGACGATTTCTTCTTGCTCATAAACATCCTTTTATTTCAGATTAAAGAACTCTCTTGAGCATTTCTTGTAGGACAGGTCTGGTGTCAGTGAAGTCCCTCAGCTTTTGTTTGTCTGAGGAAGATCTTTATTTCTCCTCTATGCTTAAAGGATATTTTTATGCTCTCACTCCTCAAAGTGAACAGATTCTCTGTGTGTTGCAAGGCCACTGCCAGAGGACATGGAAGGGGTGGCATTGGCCATTCGAGACTGTTTTTCCACATTTTCCAATGCCTGTTTTGGTGATACAAAGTTAAAATCAGTTGTGTGATTGCTCACCTGATTTTTGCTTCTTGGAATAGTGTTTTTCTGTATGGAGATAAAATTTGATGTTCCAGTGGAGAGAGAGGGAGGATTGGTGTGGACTTCTCTTCTGCCATCTTCTCCATCCTCCTTAGGCAATGTATTTTCATTTAAAATATACCAAAGAATTTGCCAGTTCATATAATCCATGACTTGACTTGTGTGATGGACATAGTTAAGACATAAATATGTGCAATAACTATGAGAATGGGGTGTTGAAAATTGAGACTGAGCTCTAAATAAAGAGGTTATTATTTATGGAATGTGATCTGCTGAAGCTACATGGTATTTTTTGTTTATATCCCCAAACCATGATAACTGTGGTTTACCATAGCTTTAGTAAGTTTATGAACAAAGGAGAGTACTAAGTGATCAGTAAACTTAGTACTCTCAATGAAAAGTTTGACCCAATTTTTCTAATTATTTTTAGAATATGCTAAACTGACTTTCTGGTTAATAACTGGCAATGTTTTTGCAGACACAAAATGTTATAAGATATACAACTAGGAATAATCTGAAATACAAAGAAAGAAAGAAAGTAAGTGTTGGAAAGAGGATTTTGATTCCATTTTAGAGAAATGAAGTTTGAAGCAATGAGAAGATATATAAGTTGAGATGTCAGGTCAGCAGTTGGACATGTAAGTGTGCTTAAATATATATGTATTTAATTTAATATAAATTATAGGTTTCATTCAATTTGTTATAAAATTGAAAGGTTACCTCTATCTTCCTTTCATCATTTCATCTTGCATATTTGTAAAATTAACTTTTCATCATATAACTCTGAAGAATGGAAATGGTTACTCCTTCCATTAATATGATGAGAATGATTGAGTCAATGAATGATGTACTATGGCTTACAGTAAGAACATGCTAAATTCAAGTTATTTAAAATTATTTGGAAATTAGAGCATCTCTATCATGCTATTTTAATATGCTTAGTACAAATAAACTCAATTATAAATGAGCAAAATATATTTAATGATTATTAATCAGGTTGGCTCTAATCTTGCCGTTTGTTTTTTACTTGTCTCATTTATTCTTTGTTCCCTCTATCCTCTTCTGTCTTCTTTTGGATTAATCAATTATGATTTCATTTTATATCCTTTATTGGCTTATCAGCTATATCCTTTTGCAGCATTTTTTAGGTATTACAGTATACAGCCTTAGTTTATCACAATCTAACTTCAAGAATATTGCACCACCTTCAATATATAGGAACCTTATAAGTGTAAACTATATTTTTTCCTTCCTAGTGCTTATGAAATTGTTGTAATTCATTTGATTCCTATAATGTTTCTCACATATATCTATTTTTGTTTTAAGCAGTCAATTATATGTTAAAGGAATTAAAAATAAGGAAAAGTATTAAACTTACTTACATATTACCATTTTCAGTGAACTTGATTTGTTTGTGCAGATTGAGGTTGGTAATGTGGGTCATCTAGTAATAGATTTTTCAATTTTTATATGTCTGAAAAAATATTTAACCTTTCTATTTGAAAACATTTTACTGGGCATATAATTCTAGCTTTACATTTTTTTTTCTTAAAATACAGAAACATATAATTCCCTCTTTTATTGCTTGCTTGTTTTCATCAAAAAACTTTTCTCCATCACTGATTCTGAGTAATTTTTCATGATGCACTTTAATCTAATTTTCTTATGTTTCCTATGTTTGTGGTTCATTGAGCTTCTTGGATCTTTGAGTTTATACTTTTAATTCACTTTTTAAAAATATTTGGTTATTGGTTTTTCAAATATATTTTTATGTTCACATTATCTCTCCTCTGTTTCAGAGACTCCAAATACATGTGCATTCAGTCACGTGAAGTTGTCACACATTCTGAGGTTGTGTATTTTAGTATATTTTCTCTGTGTTTTGAGTAGTTTCTATTGCATGTCTTCACGTTCACAAATATTTTATTCTGTGGTATCTAATCTGCTATTAATTCCATCCATATTAATTTCCTTTCACCACCATATCTATGACTGCAAATTTAGTGGCTTAAGACAAATTTATAATCTTATTGTTCTGGACCTCAGCTGTCAGGCATCTTATTGGGCTAACATCAAGGTGTTGACCAGGCTATAATAGTTTTGGAAGACTTTAAGAGGGAATTGCTTTCTTGTCTTTATCATCTTTTAAAGATCATCCGTATTCCTTGGTTTAAGACTGCCTGCCTTCTTTTTCTTTTCTGTTTGTTTTTTTTTTTTCTTTGTTTTTTGAGACAAAGTCTCATTCTTATCACCCGGGCTGGATGGAGTACAGTGGTGCAATCTTGGCTCACAGAAACCTCTGCTTCCTGGGTTCAGCTATTCGCCTGCCTCAGCCTCCCGACTAGCTGGGATTACAGGTGCCCACCACCACACCTGGCTAATTTTGTATTTTTAGTAGAGATGGTATTTCATCTTGTTGGTTAGGTTGGTCTCAAACTCCTGACCTCAGGTAATCCACCCACCTTGGCCTCCCAAAGTGCTGGGATTACAGGCATGAGCCACCGCACCCAGCTCCTGCCTTCTTGAAAGACAGTCATATAGTAACCCTTTGACCCAACTTTCTTTTCTGTGTCACATCTAAGAAAAAAAGAAAAGAAGGACAGAAAGGGAGAAAGAGAGAAAAGAAAGGGAAGGAAGGAAGGAAGGAAGGAGGGAGGGAGGGAGGGAGGGAAAGAGGGAGGGAGGGAGGGAGGGAAGCCCAGTAAAGAAGGTTGTGGTTATCATTTAAACATCTGGGAGAATAAAAGAAAGTTATTACCATAGGATGCTTCTTCACCCTGGCCTGATGCAATCATTCATCATCTGCTATGGATCCTGCTGCCATGGGGTCTTAGGAGGACTGCTCCTGGCTCATGGGAGCTGCTCTTCACTTAGCATGTTGGGAGGCTGAGGCGGGTGGATCAAGAGGTCAGGGATGGAGACCATCCTGGCCAACATGGTGAAACCCCATCTCTACTAAAAATACAGAAAATTATCTGGGCGTGGTGGCGCATGCCTATAGTCCCAGCTACTTGGGAGGCTGAGGCAGGAGAATTGCTTGAACCCGGGAGGCAAAGTTGCAGTGAGCCGAGGTCACGCCACTGCACTCCAGCCTGGCGCCCGGTGACGGAGTAAGACTCTGTCTCAAAAAAAAAAGAAAAAGAATAAGAAAGAAAGAAAGAAAGAAAAGAGAAAAGAGGGAAGAAAGAAAAGACCTATTTCTTCACCTTTTTTGACTTTTAAGAAGAAAGAGAGAAGAAAGATCTGTTTCTCCACCTGCCTCCTTGACTTTTAAGGACAGTTGTGATCACATTGGACCCACCCAAATAATTCTGGAGAATATCCCCATTTCAAAGGCTTTAACTTAATCACATCCACAGAGTTTCCTTTACCATGTGAAGTGACATATTCACAATTTCTGGAATTAGAATGTGGCCCTCTTTGGGGAGCCATTGTTTTGCATGCCACATCATCAAATATGTCTCATAATTTGTGAATTTAATCTCTACAAGTTTGATTTGGACTTTATCTTTTACATCTCTACTGAAACATGCTCAGTCTTCCCTCTGCCTTCTTAAACATATGGAATACAGTTACGATAACTGTTTTAATGTCTTTGTTTACTACCATCTGTGTCATTTCTAGTTCTCTTTATATTGATTGATTTTTCTTATCATTTTAAGCAATAATTTTTGTTTTATTAAAACCTGATATTTTTGACTGAATGCCAGAAATTGTGAATTTTACTTTATTCAATGCTAGATATATTTGTTTTTTAAAAAAATTATTGAGCTTTTTTCCAAAAATGGATAAGTCAGTTGGAAACAGTTTGAAACTTTTGGGACTTGCCTTTAACCTTTTTTAGGTATTCAGAGAAGACTTATTCTAAATGTCCCTCTCTACTGAGGGAAGATGCTACTGAGTACTCTAACCAATGTCCTTTGAATTACAAAATTTTTCATTCTAGATGATGGGGAAAAAAGAGCGTGTGTTTGTGTGTGTGTGTGTGTGTGTGTGTGTGTGTGTGTGTGTATGTGTTTTCCCCAGCCTTGGGTAGACCCCTTCCTGCTACCCATGGCTATAAATCACTTTAATGTGATTAAGTTACAGCCTTTGTATGCACTTCTCATTACTCAGCTGAAGGCTTACTGGAGCTCCTCTAGATGTCTGGAGAGCTCTTGCTGTGTGGCCCCTCCTGTCTTCACCACTCAGCCCTGCATACTCTGGTTGCCTTGGCTGTCCCTAAATTCCTAAATCCATCCTCTCAAGTTGGAGAGACCTTTAGGCTCACTTGGACTCCTCCTCTCTGACGGTGGTCTGGAAAATCTCACCAGACAATAAATGGGGGATCATCTCAGCACTTGACTTATTTGTCCCCCCACCCTAAGAATCACTGGTTTGTCCTGCCAAATATCCAATGTCTAAAAAAGTTTTTTATATATTTTATCTGTTTCTGATTTTCCATTGTTTCTTGTTTCAGGCTGAAGAATAAATCCAATCTCTGTTATCCCATCATGGTTTAAACTATGAGTCTTTCTATTCTTTCATTCCACTGTGAGTGCTGATTTTCAATACTTGATACATTACATCCTAGGAACCCTCCAAGAAAAGGGTCTGAGAAGGCATACCCTTTAGTGTCTTAGGAGGATTTTATTCTCTGCATAGTATGTCTTTAATAACTTTGTAACTGGTACAGATTTATGGTTCAAGATTCTGAATTCAAATTTTAGAAGAAATGCCTATCAGGAGGATTATATTATGGAGGGTGACGTGTGAAATGGAAGTATTTACCCTAGAAGTGTTTGAATGCTGTTGCTTTAAAGGGAAGCAGTGCAATTGACCTGGTTGGCACTGGGGAAACAGGAAGAAGTGCTGCTGGGAGACCAGAGCCAGAGAGCTGGGAATTAGGACAGCTGCTCTTTTTGTTTAAATTGCCACTGGTCTTGCCAACGCGTAGGAGCCTCTCACAAATCATGCAAATTTCAGGGTCTTTATGATGCCACCTTTGATTCATGCAGGCGACGCAAGGGAGAGAAAACACTTATGTGTCAGTGTGTGTGATTCCATAAACACACCCAGAGATACATGTGAGCACACCAATGCAAGATTTGGCCAGGATTGTGTAGCTGCTAAGTCATGTGAAAAGAGGTGTGAAAAGAGAGCAGAGCTGTTCTCACACTGCTGAGCCCGATGGACTGAGAGAAGTGGACAGTTTAAATTTCCCCAGCAGAATTAGGGCAATGTATCACCTAGAATGACCAGCTGCTCTGTCCTATTCAGGGATCTTAGAGATCTGCTCTTAAAGCATGTCTTCCTCTGACCTTGCCAACACTCATTGGTTTTCCTTTTCTAAATGCCAACAGCACTCACATTATGTCCCACGCGATTTAGCACACAACTGCCTGTATATAGTTATTTATTTATTTATTTTAAGCTGTTTCCTGTTGAGAAGTGTTGTCACTTCAACCAAATGGAATGCTTCATGAAGCTAGGACTTCCATGTAATACACTTATGACACCATAGCAGCCTGACTGCCCCCAATCTTGGGTGCTCCCCCTGTGAAGCTAGATTATTGGTTATGGTCCAATGGGTAAAGCTTCAATTGGTTTGCTAGAGAAGCCACAGTTGTCGGTTAAAAACGATTTTTAATGATTTCTTTTTTACAAAAATTAACACACATTTAATTATTTGGCAAAATATCAAGTACAATAAATAGGCTTATGGAATAGTTTCAATAAAATAAAAATTTCATAATTATACTGCTTATTTGTACATTTCTAACCAATTTGTGCACAAGTATCATACCCACAAATTTGATTGCCTCAGCCAGGGGAAGGTAGTATTCTATAAGGAATTTATGTTCAGTTCTTTGCTTGCTTTAATGTGATTATTATAGGCAATAACATTTACATCATTTTGATCTTTGATGTTATAATTTTCAGACTTTACTCTTTTCATTTGCATTTGACAATACAGCATATCATAATGGTGACAATGAAAAAAATATTTAAGAAATGTAAACAATAACTCAGAAAAGGCCCTATAAACATTAACTGAAGCAAACATCACTTGTTGATAGCCTTTTAGCTAGGATTAACTAATCAAATCAATCTTCTTGGCTCATGAGTAACATTTCAATATGTGAGTTCTTAAGAGATTTCTTCTTCAAGATGGCAGATAAGACAGGCTTGTACATCTTGACTTATTCTGTGTATTCCATTAGAATGATAGTAAAAAAAATAAAGGAATAAAGTAAGTATAGATGATAACTGGAAAAAAAAACTTTAGCATTTCTCAGAGTAATGTGAGTAAATACAGAGACACAGAGACAAACACACACACACCCATGAAAGACCAACAGAAAGAGAACAAATGCTGTGAAAAAGGAGCTCATAGAAATTAAAAGTAAACTGCCAAGCTTCATAATAGACTTGGAATATAAATGCAGGAAAGTTAGGATATGGAGCACAGTGTGAAACTACAAAGTGAAATGTAGGAGACATAAATGCTCTCTTTGTCTGTCACCAGGAAATCCAGCATTAGATACAAGGAATTTGAAGAAGAAAACAGAGAAAATGGATGGAAAACACTTATTAAGGAAATAATAAGTACTCTTTAGTATAAATGACACTTGAAAAATTGGATTGCTAAGGACCACTGAATACCATGTTCTATAGACTAAATGCTCTGTATCAAGACATGGTACTACTGAGAACCAACTGGTAGACCACTGAGAAGGTTAGTGGTGTGCCTTGATGCATCATAAAGTATTAGTAAGACGAGAAATAAATGTGTAGAGAAATAAAGCTCTATATTCACATATTGCATAGCCCAAAAAGTTACTTCAAATATATATAATGTGCATCAAAATGCTAATGTAAATAAATATTTGTGATCCTTTTACTTCAATGGAAAATGCCCACTTCTACCTAAAATTGCGATTAATAATTTACAGAGAACTTTACGCATTTAAAGATGTATACAAGACAAATAAATTTTTCTTATCATTTTTCATTCTGAAACACTAAGGTTTTCCTGCATACAAGTCATTAAAATAATAAAAAATGTATTTAAATATATTATATGCCATACATCTTATATTGTATACAGATAGATAGATATAGTGCACTATATCTATAATGCATTGATATATATATATTATATATAATGTACTATATCTATATATGCATATCTATGTATAGTACAAAATATATATTACATATATTAAAAATATATATTACATATATAATATATATTTTATAATATATATCATAATATAAATATATATAATATACATTTATTTGTATGTTTATTTATAAAATAAATATATAAAATATACACTATATGTATATATATATATATATAGTGCATTGGGAAAGTCAGTTTCTCATCTGTAAAATGGGCAGAATAATGGTACCCATCTTATATGATGACTCTTATAATCAAATGCACCAATACATATAAAATGGGGCAAGGCCTGGCACAGAGTAATCGTTTAGTAAGGGCTAGGTATTATTGTTAGAACATTGCAAATAAGCCAATTTATTTCTATTTCAAATTATATGGTGGTTGTGAGAAATATGACTTTTAAGTATAAAAATAAAATATGTGAAAACATTGATTTTACAGAGGATGGCTGGAGTTGTGCAGGACAGAGTAGTTTTACCTTTTTATTTAAGTCCTTTTGTACCATTTAATTTTTAACCATATTCATTTATAAGTAAAACTGCTTCCTTGAAAATTGTTCCCATTTAATGCATTTGTTTATGCTGGATCTCTTAGTGTGCCTGTACATTATAACCATAGAGTAAATATTTGTAGATTATGAGAAAATAATCTGTAGAATCTTAATTATCTATCTTATTCTGTCACCATCAACTTTGAACACACATTTCTACTATACTTTTAGAACATAGATTAGTGAACCTTTTATACTGCAACAGTAACTTGTTTTCTTTCTTTACTTCAACAATCCAAATGCTAGATAAGAAATAAAAATATCATCCATTCATTGCAACCAGCATGTTTTCTTCTGTTTCAGAACTTAAATCTTCTGGCATTTTTTTTCTATATCTCTTAAGAATCTTTCTAAGAAAGAAGTGCATTGCATGACCAGAAGTTGAGTCATCATCCTGAATTCTGTTCAGTTCTGCCATGAGCTTCATGGTTTATCATCAGATCACTCACTTGTTTCTGCACAGAATTTGGGAACAAAGGTGAACTCTCTTCTGATTCCTTACCCTGAAGCAATAGAGTGAATTTGTGCCATAGACCTTAGTGGAAGAAGTGAGCTGGGGTCTTGTCTTCATCATTTATTGCATAACTTTCTCTAAGTTACCTAAACAATCTAAAACTTAGAGTTTTTTTTTTTTTCTTTTTAACTGAAGGTGGGTATAGAGAGGAGAAATTACGTTTACTCTAAAGAGTTTCTGTGGGCCTTGATAGAAATAAATGTTTGCAAATGAATTGGAAACTGTCGAGTGCTAAGGCAATGTCAGCACCTCGCCCAGACTTAATCGCAGCAATGCCAATTATTATTATGCTTAAAGAAGATAAAACAGTAAAATCTGAAAAATGTCATAAATAATAATTACCATGCAATATCAACCTTAGAACATCACATCTGTCATCTATTTTTTTATGGCAATAAACAATGTAAAATACTAGTGAGACTGAAAATTTTAAAGTTACACTAAACATAACTAAGTTGTCAATGCTCTAATATTTTGGTTATTCATAATTATTCTTTCTGAGAAAAGTCAAGGTAATATTCAATTAATTTGGAGAGGAAATATTAAGCACAAAAGAGAAGTATGTTGAACAATGATTGTTTCTTCTTGAGTTATAAAGAAAATTTAGAAAAATTAACTTACACAGAACATTGTGTTTTTAATTGTTATAGTGTATTTTTCTGTGTACAGAGCACTTTAATGAAATGCATCTTTAAAAATTCCAGCTTCCAGATACTACTTTTATAGATAAAATAATCTGATTATGGCAACATCCTCAATCAGAATATATTTAAAAACCTCATGTGCAAGAATAATTTTAAAAGATAAAATATGTTTTAAATGTGCTTTTAGAAAAAAAAAATCACAGTTTGCTACCTGTGCTTCCAACCTAAAAATGAAAATACCCTACTGCATTTAACCTATATCTTAGATTATGTTCCTGAATATTGTAGCTTTTGCTGCAACATCCGTCAAATCAAACTTTAACTATTTCCAGTTTTTCCCCCTTGAAATAGCAATAACAACTCTTTTCCTGGGGGTAGGAGAGAGGGGTTATGCCATCAAAGCTATCTTAAAATGAGCATTTTATTTATGCTGTTTTTCTTAGGGCCTAGGAAAGGTTGGAAGTGTTGAAAACTATTCAGGACTTTATGCCATCTGCCCTTATTTCATATGTTCCCTCATATGAGTTGGAACAAAGGAGTGGGCTGGATGGAATTAAAGAATGTATATATAAAAAAAAGAAAGTAGTGATCAAACGCGACTGATAAGGGAAGCCAGTGTGCTCCCGGGTGATGTGTGTATTCAACTCCAGGCTGACTCCTCTTATGCTAATACAGCCAATTTCCTCTTTTATTTCATTTCTGGAGCCTGAATCTGTGATCTCTGATAAGGTTCCCAAGGATACCGCCTTCACTCACAAACGGGGAGGTGGAAGGGGGAGTGGATGATGGAGATGTGTAACTCGGAGAGAGCACTAGTGGATGAATAATTTAAAGCTCCGCCTGGAGATTTGAGGCAAAATGCAGAGATAAGAGACACCACAGGGTCCTCTCTGTTTATTCAGAGCTTCATCTTCCAATGACAGGTGACCTCCAAGGTCAAGGGCATGATGGGAAATGGAACCGACAGTGGGAAAAGGTACTGCATCCCAGAAGAAAGTAATGATTTACTTTGTGTCAAATGAAAAATTGATCTTTTTATGTAACTTCCCCTTTTTTTTTGTTCATCAGTGGAAAACCTGTGATGGAAGACACTTTGCATAAACCACAGAGTGTATCCCCATGATATTGAGATATTCCCATAGGCTCTTTCTTAGCAACTTCAACTTGGTATTTTTAAATACTGTATTTCTTAAGGAAATTGTGAAGGTCAGAATGAACTTTGATTGGGTACTAAGTGTATATGACTTCAGCCCTCAAGTGACAAACACAATATCTGGGTTCAGAGTCAGTTTGGTCTTTACTGTCCCTTGGGCAAGGGCTGTATTTCCTTCGCTTCCTACCTTTTAAACTTTGTCCTGAAAAGGCTCTGTGTGTTCCCCTCATTACAATTTTCTGGAGCCTTACATAATCCCTTTTGCAGCATTACACAACATTACATACATTTAACCTAATCAAATCTTTGTGTTTTCACTAGTTTGCTGCCTAAATCCCTGAATCCAATAACTCTTTTCAGTTCAGAAAATTTGAAGCCATTTGTCCCGGGTAGAACCGTGCTGTTAGCTTTAGCATCATACAAATTCTGACAGTGAAACACGCACCTAGGAAAGCTCTGGTCCCCGTGATCAAAACCGTCTGCTGGGTCGCTCCTATTTGTTTCAATAGAATACAACCATGACCTCTACGGAGAGAGAGGCAATGTCAAATGTTTCTCAGGGCTGGTTTACATTTCCCTCATAGTCTTAAACTGCTGTTTCTGCTTTCCTCTGTTTGAATGTTACCCATGTTTTCATTCCTGAGCAATCATACCTTTTATCTTTTTTAGATAAACATGAAAACATACTAAGGTCACTGCCAGGTGAGAGGTAAGATGTGTGTGACTGCCACCCAGCCCTACTGAGTCCTTTTTCCTCTCTCTTCCTTGGCAAACACTCCTTGAGGGTTTCAGTGGAGTGAGACAAGTTACAAGTATGATTCACAAGCTTGCCACAAAGAGATTCAGTACAGGTCGTCTGCCAAGGGCCCCATTACCGTGGCACCAGTTTGCTTGGTTTTCAGCATGCACTTTGCCCATGTCCCTCCTTTTTTTTTTTTCAACATTCTTGTTTTTGTATTTATAACATATCAAAGCAAATGCAAGGTGCACCACATTTTATGACTTCCTGGGTGCATTTTGTGCATTTTTGCCAAAGCTTAAAAGGAAACCACCCTATTATTTTTGGCCTGGCCTGGCTTTTTTTTTTTTTTTTTTTTTTCCCTTCTTCTTTCTTCTGAGTTGTAGGAAGAAAAAAGAGAGCAAGAACACACAGGCTGAAAAGAGAAAGTTTCTGATGCAAATGGATTCTGATAACTCGTACAGATAAAACTAAAACATAAACTTTTTGGTAAGGTTGGAAAGTGAGTCTTCAAGTTAGTCCTACTGCAATTTTCTTTCACTGAGTTAGAAGTCAGAAATACAGTTTAACTTTCACATTCAGAGATATTTTTAACATGAGAGTATAATTTTGATTAACTACTATGAGAATAGCACTTTAGTTTCTTAGTATGTCTCTCCTTCATAGAGACTGCAGTCATATTAGTTTGTTATTTTAACAAATTTCACTTTCTGTTGACCATTTTCAGTAAGCCATTGAGAAATGCGTCTCTTTTGCTAGATCATGTTTGCCAAATTGTTTTTAAAATGCATAGCTCCAGTATCACAATAGGCTAAATATAAAATACGGCCTTCATGATACATAATAATAAGTTTATTCTAAAAAGTGAATTTTGTTTTTAAAATTATTGTCTTTCTAAAGGTGTGTTTCTACTTCTTTTTATCTCAAACTACTGTGCTTTATAATTTCTTTTGTTTTTATCTTCAAAGTAGCTAGTGTTCAAATACAGAAGCTCAATATTTTCTGTTAAAATAACATTCAAATCTCATGATACTGTCCACTGAAAAGGACCAAATACTAATTTAGAACAAGAAAGAGACTAAACTATAAGAAAAAAAAATTGTTGGTCTTCAGTGAAGAGACCTTTCTCAAGTCAGTTTTTTAGAAAGTACTATTCCTTTTCAAAAACAGAATTAGGACTTGGGTTATAGTGCATTTTCATAAATTTATATATAATACTCATAACATCTTAGATTTAGGGTAGACATTAAAGATAACCTAGTATGAACTTTTAAGGAGGTATTGAGAGCAAAGTCAGGACTGAAACTCCTCTATCCTCCTAGCCCTGTGGTCTTTCTACTCTATCATTCTCAAATTATTTTTGTTCATATGAACAAGTGGAAAACTGCCAATTGTCACTCCCCAGATATGTGAAAGGACCAACATTTATTCATGCTCTTTGATGTTAAAATCCCTAGGCTTCTGATTCCTCTATTTGAGAAACAACTCAACTGCTCTAATCAGAGCTCAGTTTTATGAAACACTTAGGCCAAATGATTTAGTACACAGGCATGAAGAGGTTAAATGAAGTATTCAAGTATGTATTACGCCTTTAAAATTTTCTAACTTTGCTAGTTCACAAAAATTTATTTCCACAACAACAAAAATTAATATTGCTGATGACTGTGAAAACAATCACGTATGAATAGGTAGATAAGAGGAAAATTGGGAAAACTAGCTTGTAGAACTTATTAACAAGCATCTGTGTTTACTATGGGTACTTTTAGTTTAAAATAAATAAAAATGAAATAAAGTAATATTAAAATAGCAATAGATATTATTGTTATTTAAAAAGTCATTAAAATTACTTTTGCATAGAAGAAGTGAATTCAAAAACATTAATTAGAATTTTAGACACTTAGAGAACATTTAGTCTGATTTCATCATTTTTAATTTGAAGACCTTGAGGCTCTGAGAAATTAAGTGATTTGCCTAAAACAGTACAGCTAATTTGTAGTACAGTTGGAAATAGAACTCATGTCTCCTCGCCCTGTTTAATACAAATGTAGAAAAGGGGGAGAATTAGAAACCAAAGTTGTTTACATGGACCTTTCTTTCCATTCCAGAGTCTGTTTGAAAGTGGGAATGGATACCTTTCCCTGCAATGACTTTTGCTGCAGAGACCTTTTCTGAAATGGCTTTTTGACATTCATCTAGTCAGATAATCTATGCATACCTCTGATTATTATAATCTGGCTTCTCTAGTCCCAAATCAATGATCCAAAAGTAGGACAATATGTAACTTTGTTTTAGCAAAGATATTCTCCAGCAGCTTAGTATTCCAAAGTCTGAATTTAGCTTTGGAATAATTTGGGTAAATACTGTTTTTTTTTTTTTTTTTTTTTAAAAACACACACACAATAAAACTAAGGCAAGAAACAGACGTGCATCAAGCCTGCATTCTCTTTTGGGTCATAGTTGTTTACATTTATATATCACTATAGCCTCTGAGTTTTGACTGTCCATGTAACATCCTTTAGATTTGGATTCAAATTTTCTTAGAGGCATCACTTGCTATGTAGAAGATTCCTGGAATCCAAGAAGCATTATTTGCAGGTTTCTTAAAAGGGGGTGTTTTTGCCGATCATAATTGTACAAAGCACTTTACCTATGGGAATATTGGGAGGAGGGTGTTCAGTCATTAAATTCAGGAGAACCACATTTCTCTCAGCTCTTTCCTGTGGAAATGAATCTGGAGGTCTGGGCCATACCCTGTTTTGCTTACCTTGGGTGAATTAATCGATACTTAGCACCAAATCTAGGGCTGGTTTCCCTCTTATCTCTGCTATTTGGATTTCGTTTCAGATTTGGGGAATTGGTTTGATCCAAGAGTTTAACTTTCAAAGAGACTCTTATTTTCTACAGCACTCTTTGCTAAAATACCAATCACAGTATGTTTGCAGTAAGTTTAAAATACCATAGTTCATTATTGATATGAATGCATTTTGATCATTCATTATATGTTAGTATTATAAAATATTACTTGCATATAGTTTATGAAATAATTACAAACAATATAGGATTAAATTTATGTTCTAGCTCATTTTTGGCAAACGCACTAAAAAATACTCTACAATTTTTTTTTTACCAACATCTATTTGCTACATTTAGTTTTACTTATATGGTACATGTTAGTTAAAATATTGAATAAAGAGGTCAATGAATCTGGAAAATAATATATTATATTTAAAGTTTTGTTTGTCTTTTTATTTTGGCATATACACACAGTTGAATTCCTTCACTTAAAGCCATTTTTCTTTTGCAATGAAGGAAAAAGAAATCACATTATCATTTAAAATATGTTTTTCTGTAAGATTGGATTAGTTTCCTTCAACTACTATTTTTATAATAAACGTTTATGAAAAAGAGAGAAACTAGTAGATACCTCATAGCTTTATTACCTAAAATCCTCAAAAGAATTCAACTTTATCCAAATGCAAAATTCACACTATATTTTTCAGAATTAAGTTTTTCTAAGTTAAAGCAAACTATTAACTAAAACAATAGTTATCTTTCCCTGAGGAGATATTTCCATTCTTATGTTTTCTCCATCTTTTGAAGGACATGACTTTGAAAAAAACGTTTTTAATCAACTTAAAAAAAAAAAAAGCAGGTATGCTTTAGCCATTTTCATTTTCATTCCATGAAAATGTATTTATTCCATCTAATTGTGGATAAGCTAATAAAAAAAAAAGCAGCACTTTAACATGTCTGAACTATGACCTCAGTAAGGCTTAATTTTCTTTGTTATTTGCAATTTTTCTAAGATTGTTGCTTACACAGCTCTCACTATTTTTCCAACAACAAAAACAAAAATGCATTAGTGCTGGTTGATGCTTACAACTTGGGTGTATTCACAAGAAGTCCTGTTAATTCTTAGCTGAACAATAATCACCTCTGTGTCTGTGTGTGTTCTATGAATAGTACTTCTGTCTTACACTCATCCACTACCCAAAAGTTCACCTGTGTTTCACACTTATGTTTGCATGACTTGGGTTGTGCATCTTCTTAAAACAAAAATTCATAAAAATTATGTGATACTGTAATCACCAGTGGAGCTTGGAAAGCCTCACAAAATGTCAGTTTGCTTGCTGGTTGTAAAAAACAGAAGACTTGAAAAACAAACTGTAAAGGTTTTACATAGCATTTATGGATTATATTATAAATAGTACAGTACTGCTTTGTAGAGTATTTTAAATATATTTGTAAAACTATGCATAACAAAAATCATAAGATATTTTGTAAGGCTGTATCTTGTTTTGGGACTAAAATTATTTAGACATTGGTATACGTACTATATAAGTTTCAAGGAGAAATTCTGTAAAAGTGGTTGTTTCTGAAACAGTAAATACTACTTTAGAGATATAGTTAGAAAAGTGGCTGTTTATCTTTGTAATTTTACAAAAATTATAGTTTTATGTAACAACTATTCCAACAAAATAAAGCCATTTTGATAAAATATTTTGAAAGCATTATATTTATCTATATACTTAGGTATTTAAAAGTTAAACTATGGAGAACAGAAAATATGAAGATTCTAAGTTAGATATTTAGGAATAAAGAAACTAAGATGAACACAATACAGCAAAAATTTTTAAAAATCACTTTCATATAAAAATTATGAAAGATAATTTTAGCAATACTAAAATGCAAGGTATTGACAAAACAAAATTTATTATTTTTTAAACAATCCCAAATGTGAAATGAAGTAAAACATAGGACCCTGCACTCTGCATAAAAATATGGCACAGACTTAACTAACTCTATCCTTTTGCAACTAGATATTCACTACAGCAATACAACTTTATTTCACATGTCTTATTTGGAAATGCCTTATAGGTTAAATTATATAATTAGGTAAATAGTCAAATGACGAGAACAGAGAAAGTAGATCAGCAAATTAGAAATCATACATTTAAAATACAGAATGTGAGTTTCTAATCTGGGGTTTGTTTAAATATTATTGATCCTGAGACTCTGAGCCAATATGAAGTGGCACAAAATGCTAGATATTAAAAAGAACACTAATAACAAGAAAATGTTGGCCAATATTACTTTCATCCCTTTTCCCTTTACCAGTGATTTTTTTACACACCCCAATGCCTTATTGAGTCAGTGTCATATCCTGTCTAACTGCATGAAACATTTTTTTTTATTTGGTTCCACGAGATGCAAGACTGACACTCTGATTTCACAGAGAAGATATGGATTCATAACAAAGGGCTTAAAATTAGGGTGCTTTTCCCCCATCAGTATTGCAATTACAGATGACACTCAGTTTTCAGAAAAAAATTATCTGTAGTTTAATTTGATTCTGTAACATGTTTAGAGGTTGAAATTTAAGTTCACTGATAAAGTAACTTCTTGTGGATGAAACTTCGAAGATGAAGAGACAGATTAAACACCCAGGCCAATATCCATACAGAGCAGGTACAAATGGCATAGCTATCAGGATGGCACAGTGAAAGGGACAAGGAGCTATCCTTAAATCTCTTACTTGGGATCATACTGTCTTAACATTATAGTGGCCCCATTTTCTTGCTTATCTATTAATATATTTTTATTTTGTTCAGAAAAAAAATTATTGAGAGCACCTCATTGTAGCAGTGAAGCATATTTTTCTTCCCTGCTGATTATGAAAAGATAGAAAACAGAGGAAGGTGGAGAATGTAGAGTGGGGTTTTAGTGGCTCAACAGTTATGTCCTAATTGAATATTCACCGCTTCACCTTCAAATAGGTCAGAAAAGGACAAAGTGGGACATTCGCTGAAGCCTGAAGCCCTCCTGGTCTCTGAGAGCACGGAGCCCTTCTCTCTTAGTTGTCAGAGGGCTGGGAATGTTGAAAAGGAGAGAGTGGGAAGGTGGAGAAAGAGAGAATCATAAAATAAGGCACTTCCTCTCTTCCTTCGTTGTTTAGATTCTGGCTTTTAGGACTCCAGGAAATGTATACTCATTTTTTCCCTATGAATATGCCAAATTCAACTGTTAGGGAGAAGAAAAACTATACTCAAAGCCTTAATGAATCTTCTTCCTGGTTTAAATAGCTTTTTTTTTTTTTTTTTTTCCTGTCTTCTATATGCACTTAAAATTGGCACAGTGCTGGGGAGAATTAAGGAGAGGTCGTATTCAGAATGAGCTCATTACCACAATTTTATGAAATCTTTGCAAAGGGAGGAAAGGTGATATCATAACTCCCATGTAGGCAATGAAAACATAGAAAGTCAGGTAGTCTTTCTCATGTTTTTCTAATCCCATGCATTGCAGACACATGTCTTCTGTTTCTCTAAATACAGGCATTTCTCAGTCCTCTTCCTGACCAAATGTTCTTCTCTGTCTCCATTTTCTGCCTTGGAGGCCTCACCTCTTCCGAATTCGGTTTCTGACTTTCTATATTACTGATTTGATAGCCAAGAAGACGATGCTTTGACAATGCATTTAATTATTCAACTTGTCCTCTATGTATAGTTCTGCAGTGCTGCAAGTCTGTTCATACGAGGGTGATGTCATGATGTTACGTAAGTGATATCTTCTGTACTTTGCAAATGAGGGTACTTAATTTAAGCACTAGTGTGCATTGTTGCTCTACTTAACAGTTACCACAAAATAAATGTGGTTGTTAAGTGGTTTCACCAGAAATACCCACTAAGCAGGATTTGTAATACCACAAGTTTGCACATTTCTCATTCACTTGTGAATGAAGAAAGGGAGTATATATTCGGACTCCAAAGAAGATGGAGTTGTATTTCACATTATAAACCAAACTTAGGGTAAAGTTTTCTATAAAAAAAACCTTTAAGACTTTAAGAACACCATCTTATGAATCTTTAGATAAAATGCTATTCTTAAGAAACGAGACATATACAAATACATTTGACTCTGAATTTTTTTTTTTAAAGTTGAGCCTTCAGGCTCTGTAAAAATGCAACTTACCATATAAAGAGGATGGAAATAATTAGCCGAATGCCTGCATGACCAACTTCCCTACTACCTTTCATATTATACTGTTTCAACCAATTTTCTTTTACTCATTGGATTCTCCCAAACTTCTAGATTTTTCTGTTTTCTTTTTTTCTTTTGCTAATTCTTTACTGAAATTCAGCATAATAGCCATCTCCTCCAAGTGACCTCTCTTTGCTCACTCATGGCTCAAAGCAAACATTTTCTCACTTTGCATTCCTATAGCATTCATGCATATTATTTATATGATGGTGTGTTGTACTAGCTTAATTCTGCATCTATGTGTATAAAATAAATGTGTTCTGTTTCTCCCCTACTCCTATGTGCTTCCCTAGAGATTCTAGCTTTATTTGTTTTTCTTTCATTTTTTGTTCCCGGGAACTTGGGTCAGTGTTATGACTACCAGAGCCACTTTGCACATGCTTAATGGAATGAACCAGTAAGGAACAACCAGATGAAAGAAGATTTGCATGGAGGAAAAAAACGCAAAACTAAGTTAGAGCAATGAATGTTGTTAATTATCTCAGCACTGACTGGATTGCATTAAGATGGGGAGGCTGGTAGTGAAGGATTGTTTCCTAATTCAATATGCACATCAGCAAACCAGGAAGGAGACTCTGTTTAATTTGGGATGAAGTATTGAATGGGACATTACTGGATGTCTACAGATAGGGAAGCCCTGCTCTATGAACTCACAAACTCTTTGTTTTGCTATAAAGAATTAGTGTTGTGGGGGAAATTAATGCAGGAGGGATGATGCTTCCACTTATATCTGAGGAGTTAAGTATACAAACAAAATACCAATTTTCATTCAAATTGAGTAGTTTGCAGCTCTCCTTTTTCATGAATACATTTTTAATTGAGAGGCAATTGCAAATTACTTTTACTCCAACTACCTACCCAACACTACAAATGCATGTTTCTATGGTCAAAGTATAAAGATTTAAAAGAACAGAGAGTTCTGGTTAGAGGAATTAGTTGTGTTTGTCATGAAAAAGAAAATAAAACTAATAGTTAATATCAATCAGCTTCAACAGCATCCTCAAGCATCTGTCTGTTAGTGTCCCTGTGTGAGGTCCCACAGAGAGTAAATTATGTAGCTGTGACCCTTACTTATTATTAGTTTAAAATGAAAACATGCCACCCAAAGGCTTCTGTTAAATTTACAAAGTTAAACAGTGAACAAATACAAAAAGGAAAGCCCTTAAATGGAGAAGTGGATTCTGAAGAATGAAGTTTGACGCTGGAACAGCAGCACTTGTAATTTCAGTTGGTGAGGTCAAGTGGAAATCACTACCTTTCTCCCCATGAGTCAAGGAAAGTTTTATTTGTGGTTTGACACCTACTCCTTCCAGATGTCTAAGTAACTCCATGTGAAGCCAGGAAGAGAACTCCCTGCAAGGATATCTGCAGATCTCAGTTGCCCACAGTGCTCATCAGAAGATTGGTGCAAGGAACAAAACAAAAAATCTCTGCACATTCAAGGCTGTGGAAGGCTTTCTTCAGTCTATGTGCCCTGAAAAACCTACAGCCTTGATAATTGGTCATTCTGTGACCAGTGAAGGAAATTTTGTAACTCACAAAAGCGATTTCTTAAGATCACCTGGCTGTATCAATTTCATTTTAGAAGAGCATGAATGAGTCTGTATTTCCATCCTGTGTCTTCCCCCATGCCATTCCCCTGCCACTGCAATGTTCTAGAGCAGCTACTATCTCAGTATTTCCAGATGTGAGCAGAAAATGTACTGAAAACAATGGATAGATGCGTGCACATAGGATTGGTTTCCTTTTATCAGAACAAATTCATTTACCAGTAAAGTTCACCATCTGCTGTACTTAGATGGTCAAGATCACGTTATCTTTTGGGCACAACCATACTGATAGTACTCGTTAACTTTATCAGTTAAAAAAAGTTCCATTTCAATATAGATATATTACAGATTAGGCCAGTGTTAGCTTACTATATAAAAGACTATTCCTGTTTTCCCTTAAGAGAAAAAGAAAATCATGAGAAAATCTATTTGCGAGTGATTAGTCAAGAAAATATAAATGTCGGAAAATACCACATTGGAACTTCATGGATAAGAGTGTTAGTTTCTCAGAGCAACACAGTTTCCCCTCTTAGCTCACACACAGCATCCTCTTACTTTGGTCCAGATTTTGTAAGGAAATGAAAGCAGCAGACGGGGAAAAGGCCGTATCAGGAGAAATAGATGCAATGTCTCCAGATAAAAAACAATTAGGGATATTAAGTTGATTAAAGTAGATCAAAGGGAGTTAAAACAAAAGGGATCAAGAGAAATAAATATTCCCAAGAACAAATAATTTGGGAGTGAGTCATGATCGCCCTGGAGGGAGGAGAGTGGGTGAGTCCATGACAGAAGACTTGACATTGCCAAATCTCAAATAGATTTGCTTCAAACTTCTCCAGATAAGTTAGAAATCTGATTTTGATGCTGCTTGTTTCTCATGAAAGTCATGCATACACACACGGTGTCTCTAAGACAGAAGGAACTGTGACATTTCCCAAGTCATACAGAAAGCAAGTAGTAGAAATGAGGCTAGAACTCATCATCTTACTGAGACTAATCTTTGTCTAAACTGAGAAAAATTGAGTAAACTGTAGCTATGAGTAGTTGATTCAGGTTTTAATATTAGTCCTTTGGCTACATAAAATATCCCTCACTGGGATATTTGGAGATGAAGAAGTAGTTGAGCCTAGTCAACTACTGATCATCTCTTTCAATTTCTATCTAAGGTTTTCAGTTACCATTAACAGTACCTTTGTTGCCATTGCTATTAATAATTATGTGTGAGAGGATTACTGCTGGTTAATGACCCAGTTACACAAAAAAGTGGATATTGTCCAAGGGAAGTGGTGAGAAAAGGTACACTGTGAGAAACAAGAATGATCCTTTGGATTGGATCCAAGTAAACATGGCACTACCCAGAAATCTTCTTGTTCCGGTCCTTGCTTTTCCTGGTCAGGAGTCCCTTCATGCACCTTGTGCTATGGCGTTGAGGCTTGACATCTGTTCCATAGAGCCTATACTCTTTGCAGCTTGGACATATTGTTCTACAGAGGTTTGAGCTGTACCCTACTGGTGTTAAGGTTGATTGGCTTTTGGTGTTTCAGTGAGGCTCAGAGGAAATTCTAGATGCTTGAGTGTGGTGCGGTCACATGTCCTAGAAGAAGGGGAGCGGAAATGCTATACTACTTAGCAAAGAATAGCAGAGAAAAGTTGTGTGGCTGGTCAAAACATGGCAAGATACTTGGCAAATAGTTGTATCTCAGATCTCAACAATAGTTGTAAGATAAAAGCCATTCATTCTAAGTGAATTTAGAAGCTATTTATGTTTTTTTATGCACTCACATCTTCTAAAGAAACATTTCTTTATACTGGAAAGTGTTGCAATATTGTAAATGTGCAGACCAGTGGCAGGAATGCCTAGCAATGACTTAAATGGAGATATGTCTTCATCTCACCATATATTTTGTCAACTTTGCTGTAAAATATAGTCTTGAATCTGCTAGAACCACATATCTGTGATTATTTAGAAAATAGTGTTTTTTTCCAACCACTATTTATCTGGCAATTCTTCCATAGAAGTGCTTTAAATTGTATGTAGGTTATAAACTTTAATTTGAGATGACTATATTCTCCAACTCACTTATAAAGAAATTGAAGCTTTAAAACACATAGCTCGTGATTAGAAAAGCTGGGATTCAAACCCAGCTTTTAGGGGTTGGAATAGCTGGGATTCAAACCTGTCTTATTTCAGGAAGAGTGAGAGCAAAGCCCCTATTCTAGAAGAAGTGGCAGTATGAAGGACCATGTTGGAAGTGCCAAGACTAAATGACTCTTGAATTCTTGCAGAAAATAAATGCCTCTGTGATCACTGGACATGGCAAGGCATGTTTTCTTACCTCTCTGCTTGTTACCTGTCCTCCACGGTACTATTTTCTCTGTTCTGCTCAACATACTTTCCCTAGCTATCCTGAAAGGTATTCACATTCATGTTGCTATCTTTAGTCACTAGCACTCATTGGCATTTTGACCAATGCTGGAAATAACTGTGGATCTAGAAATGTGATCTCCTTTTGATTAGCACTAGCGATGCAATCTCTGAGACAATCTTCAGGATATGAAAATAGATGCAAACTTGGGCTCCTCTTACCTCATACCGGGCCTCAAGTAGCTGGCTTCTTGTGAATGCCCAAGGGCTAGTCATGATTTGTAATCTCTCTAGTGATCAACTTCAGTTTACACTTCGCACTTTTTTGTAAGACATTGGTTTATCAAATCCATGGGGCTATTTGGCTCCTTTCTTACAAAAATTTTCTGATTTAACTGATTGCTTCCTTAATGTTTTCAGAGCTGTAGCCAGAAAGCCTCAAAGAAATGTTTTCATGTCTTTGGATTTCAAACCCCTAACGCAGTACCCAACACCAGAACTTGCTTGGTGCGTTTTGGTGGCTAAATAAATCAAGTTGCAGGACATTGACTTTTAGCTCCCTGGACTGCTCTTGAATTCTTAAGACCTTGCACTTTAAGTTCTTCAGTTGTCTGTTCTCCTCCAATGTGGTTTGTTCTGAAGTAAAAAGAAGTCTTGTTCTGGCTTCATGGCTAATTATGGGTTGAAAGGCTTAACTTTACCTGTTGAATTTTAGGCATTAATGAATAAGTGAGAAAAGAATCTTACATCACAAGAAGCCATTTCCGATACTTGGAATCAGAACAAGACTTCTTTACACTTTCCTGCCTTGGCCCTGATTTTGAGATTTTCCAATTAAAAGCAAGACACCCCACAACACAACCCTTTCTTGGTTTCATTATGGATAGCTTCACAACTGAAAAGGAGAGTCCCTCTTCTTCTTTAAGAAAGAATCAACTTTTCACAGACATTTTAGCTAGGTACTATTTCTGTGAAACCAAAAAAGTTGAGTTTTTTTTTTTTTTTTTTTTTTTTCCATTCCATACAAATGTACTTCTGAAGTGCTCAGGAAACATCAATATATTTATTAACATTTATTGAATATATGAGTCTTTAGGAAGAGGAGAGGGAGTCTGAGGATGAATAATGAGGGAAGAGAAAGAAAATAGGGTCTGAAATATTCACCAAATGGCAACTATCCAATGGCATATTTAGAACGGAACAACATTAGAAAATAGTAGACAGTGCTGAACCTCTCACAGTCATTTCAAAATATTATTAAGTTATATGATTATCATTATTATTACTTCCACTGTTACTTTTACTGCTTCTACTACCACTACTAGGACTGGTTAGCATAACGGTGCTGGTGTGCTAAATATTACATTCATTTTCTCATTTAATACTCTTAAGATGCATGTATTACTATCTGCATTTTACAAAGGAGGCTTCTGGAACTCTCCTAAGATCTCAGAAATAGTAGGATACCAAGCTGAAGTTTAAACCTAGGTTTGTCAAACTTAAACATGTGTACTCTTTCTACTATGTCAGAAAAATTAAAAGGTGACTGAGTTTTACCCTAGTTTTTATTTTGACTTCTTTTTTTCCCCTCTACTTTGCTGAAATATAGCACGTCTTTTCTAATTTTTCCTCCCAGTGGCGAATGGTATTTTAATTTTACCTTCCATCTTGTCAAACTTAACTTTAGAGGATCTGAAATCAGTTTTATTCTCTGTGTGTGTTACAACATTCTAATCTATGTATATATTCAGATAGTAAATGAATAATTGGAAAGAACATGGGATTTAGAATTGTAAAATTTCTGTTACAGGTCCCTAAACTTATTTCTAGAAAACCGCTCCTTAGCCTCAGCTCCCATATTGGTACAATGGGAACAAAAATATTTTCTCTGGCTGCCACATGGGGCGATTGTGAGGGATACACAAAATCACACATGTAGAAGTGATTTGTAATCAGGAAGGGATATGAGTTGTAATTTTGCATTTGCTTGCCCAAAACTTCACGGCTAATTACGGGTAGAAAGGCTTAACTTTACCTGTTGAATGTCAGGCAAGAATGAGTAAGCGAGAAAAGAATCTTACATCACAAGGAGCCATTTCTGATACTTGGAATCAGAACAAGTAGCTATTTGCCTCCTCTGGGTACACAGAAGCAGAACTGTTAATTAAGCAGACAGAGAGTGCTTGGAGCAAGGACCACAGCCGCGACGTCCCAGTCATTCCTGCAGGTGGAAAGGAGGATGGGCTCTCTGTGGTTTAAGTTTGTGTGTCCTGAGGATTAGAGTATTTGTGCTCTACTGCTTTGAGAAACACTAAAAATACTGGTGAGCAGACAACTCTCTGTCGAGAGGACAGGGGCTGCAGCTGCAGTTCTAAGGCCTTTTGCAAGGGTTGGGTTCAAAACCAGTAAATCAGAACTGACTTTCAAAAGCATTTCTATTTCAGGATTCATCATTTTGGGGCTTCTATCCAGGAATGAATCTGGACTTTGGACATAAAAAATGTGGAGCTCATTTTCTTTGAATAAAAAGTATCTAGGATGATCCACAAGATATTGCCTATGGTATTTTGGAAATAGCCCTTAACCCCTCTTTTACAACTGGTGCCAGTGCATGTGTTATGCACGCTGGGGACCCCAAGGGAGGAAAGGTGTAATAAGCAGCAATGAGACAAGCAGCAAGACACACACACACATACACAGACACACAAACACACATGCACACACACGCATGCATGCACACACACACACACACACGGAAGCAATGCTGAAGCCACGTGAGATAGCAGTGTAAGCACAATGTTGCTTTGTTTCGCTGAATTATTACACCACTTTTGGGATTACAATAGCGTTAATTATAATCTGAGAGCACCACCATTTATCAACAGGAAACTTTTTGCAAAGATAATTCTAGAGCTTTCTAGTTCATGTCCTTTACTGAAAATCAAAATAAAGGAAGATGTGTGTTTGAAAAACAATTTGAGTCAAAGAAATGCTAAATGTCGGAAGTCTAAGTTTTTAGGCCAGTTTCCTCCCCTGCTCATCATCCTATATGCAGTTGTCCACTGTTACCTCCTTGACACCGGCATCCATTTCAGACTTATCTCTGTCTCCAGAATCATCTAACACTACTCACATCACTGAATAAATGACATAATTCTTTGGAAGTCCTCACACCACCGTGTAGCTCTGATCACTTTTCACAGTTACTTTTTAAACTTGTTTGAATGATTTTTGGGGCATCTGCCTCTCTACTACTGTGCGTGGGCCCTGATTTTAGGGAAGGGCCTCTGTTCTTTCTCATCTCTGCGTCCACAGTGCCTAACAGACCTCCTGGTACATAGATATTTTCAGTTACAACTTGTGGAATGAGTGATGTGCAAATTAATAGATAAATGAGTGACTATTAGACATTTAAGAGTTTAGTGACTTGAATTGGAAAAATTTAGTCTTACATCTTCAACTTAATATAGTTATATAAAAATTACCTTGACTTCCCACTTCATAAATCTATGCCTTGCATGAAAGATTATAAGCCATCTCACTCACTGAAATACTAAATTAACAAAAGCATATTTTTTCATTTTAAATCCAGATTTATGAATTTTATTAAAAACAAACTCATAGTATTTTGAGATTTTTATCCAGTTTAAACCATGTTCATTTCTGTTATTTTTTTTCCTAATTTCTCTTCAGTCTACTTATTCAAGTGAATTTTGTCAGTCAATGGACAGATTTCCTGCTTTTTAGACTCCTTGACTGCAGGATCCAGAAATACATATTAAATGTATAAAAAGGGCAGACATTAACTCCTTTATTAGCGAATAGATGTATATGTTGGCACTATTTGTACAGATGTAACAGTTAACAATTGTAAAAGAAATATCTGCATAGTTGTAAAACTATAAATCTCTTATGATCACAATTGCTTTCCATTAATAACTTTCATTTATAAAGAGAAGCTTTTAGACTCTCGAGAAAAACAAATCTGGATCAGAAATGAAAGGAAGTATATACTACTCTTATCAGAAAACAGGATAAGGACAGCTACAAACTGCACAATCAGATTAGCAGTATTTTCTAGGCAATAAATGCAATTACCAGTAAAACAGTGGGAACTTAGGAAAATTGCCCTGTTGTCCACTCTCATTTCCCAATCATCTTGACCCAATCACATTCCTTTTTGTTCTTCACCCTGCTGTGTTTCCACCTCCCTGCTGACTTTCTCCAAAACAGAAGCTATATATATATATATATATATATATATATATATGCATATATATGTATATGTGTATATATATATACATATATATATACACACACACACACATATATATACATATATATATATGTATATATATATACTCATTGTTGGTAGAACTGGGTTCCTTGCAATTGCAGAACTGAGACCCTCAGCCCCTAGAGGCCACCCTTCCTTTTGGGCAGTTTGCAGTAGGCTGTCTGCTTCCTCAAGGCCAGAAAGGAAGAGCTTCTTCACTCTAGAAGTGCACAGTCTCTCTGTTAAGGAATTTCACCTGATTGAGCCAGGCCCACCTGGGAAAATCCCCCTTCAGATGAATTCCAAATCAACTAACTTGAGATCTAAAATCTCTTCACCTTTGCCATACGATGTAACCTGATTACAGAGAGATGCCATCATAGCCACAGCTATGATGTGTCCTTCCCAAACACACTTGAGGGAAAGGGATTATACAGGGCATACAAGCCAGGTGTTGGGAATTTGGGGGGTCATTTTAGAATTCTGTCTCCCACAGTCTACCCTCCATATCCTCTGCTTGCACAAGCAGTCACCTTTTCCCAAGTCTCCTGTTACAGCAACAGTTGAGCCTTTTGGGTATAGTGTGTGAAGTACCATTCCTAGGACACAATTCTTCTCCCTCTACGGTCCTATGATACTAAAGAAACAGAATATTTGTTCCCAACATCTTATTATTATTATTTTAAATGTACAAATCAGGAATAAGAGACCCAAGGAAATTTGAGTATCTCAGCACAGAGGATCTAAAGCAGGCATGCCAAACTTCAAGTTTATGTTCTTTCCACAACTCAAGATGCTCCTCTAGACACACACTTTTCTCACATTGTTTCTCATTTGTGATCATCATTCTTCTTCACCGACCCTCAAAAGGAGAATGCAAAGCCAATGGCTATGAAACAGGACGGAAATGGCTTCCTATTAGTGTTAATTTATGGTTAATTCTTTGAATGACTATAAGAAGAAATATTTCTAAATGATGTGATGGCTTGTTACTTTCAGTATTTTACAAAAATTTATTTTTTTAACCTATTCAGTTCTGCATGTAATATTAGTAAGTTTATCATAATGCCACTCCTGGATTCTTCATGGACTCAGCATTTGGTTAGTAAAGGATACTACTTGAATTAGATCTCTGATAATGCAATCAACTTGAAGGAACTTAGACTACAAAGCATTTTGAGTCATTGGTGCTAATTTAGACAGGACAATGATTATTAATAGAATTGTTATTTTGGGGTCCTTCAGCATTAGTGGTTTGTACAAAAGGGCCGCAGAAAATCCAGTTTCTGGGTCTCAGTAATTTCAATGCATCTGATTGAAAATGTGACCTTAAAAGTTTATTTAAACTCATTTAGAACCTCTAGGGTGAACAATGTTATATATTATAAAAGTTGCCTTTTAAAAATTACCATCTTCGGAGGCATTATTTATAGAAGCTAATGCAGCATTTGGCATGTCTAAATAAAAATCTTTCTTTCAAACACAGCACCGGTGATTAGAGTCCATCCATTTTTTATTACAACGTACACTCTACTAGTTTATACATCAGGTGGACATATTTTCCTTGCACTAAAGTTACAGACTTTTAGTCATCATTTAAAAACTAAGGACTGGTTTTGCACCAATTAAACCCATGTGTTCTCCTACAGAACTTTATAATGAAATAAAATAGAAGACAATAAAATTCAGTCTATTAAACAAAAGAAACATTGATATAAATTTCTTTATCTAGGTATTGGGGTATATAATTGAAAATTTTCTGGTTAGTTCTATTAGGGTATGAGTCTAAGAATATTCCTAAAATGTGTGTGTGTGTGTGTGTGTGTGTGTGTGTGAGAGAGAGAGAGAGAGAGAGAGAGAGTGTGTGTGTGTATACCACAATGACACTGAGTACCTTGAGTCTAACACGTTTATCTCTTAATCTTTTGGTTTGTACACTCATATTTTTAGCCTTCTACAATACAATTATATTTAATTATCACAACTAACCTTCTACAGCCATTTCAATGAACTTCAGATTCCAAAATTTCTTACATTTATTTTTTTCTTTTAAGAAAAGTGTAGGGATAGTGAGCTATTGAATAAGAAACAATATAGATGTACACTGCCTTGGTAACTAACATGGCAGTCGCAGAATTTTATTAATAAGAAGATTAAAATTCCTTTTCTTTAGAGCCAGGGCCTATATCCTGTTTTCTCACTGACAAACAAGGAAACTTGCCTCTCTGCAGGTCCATTAGACAGAGCAAGGAAACAAGAAGTGAGATTTCCAAGGGTGGTATCCTGGACCAGGTGATAAAGCCCTGTAGGGCAGGAACTATGTCTCTTTAACCCAGTACAGAAAATATTTGGTGTACTTTGTAAACAAATAATTTAGATGATGAACGGGACTGTGCTGTTGGGAATTCGTGTCATTAGAAGATGAGGCCACGGCAGGGCAAGAGGTGGAGCTTGGCTGTCTTCCTTCCTCTTCTGGAGACATACTGGCTCCCCCACTGGTAGCAAGGGTAATGGCCAGACATCTTTGAGGAATAAAAGTGAAATTTGTGCTATTTCTCTTTATTACCAGGATGAAAACGATCATTTTTGAGGTTGTTAATATTAGTATATTTATCCAGAGACGTTCCTATGGGACTATCAATGCCTTAAGACTTTCACACCTTATGCATAATAGAATTTTGGTCAGTATGCGAGTTAAATCAAGAGATGGAAATTTTCTAGTCACTGCAACAGGACGAATCATTCCTTAGACTTGTTGCTTCAACAGTTTTACCTGAAAATACCTGTGTATGGCTTTCTACAGCCTAGTTTGTTCCCTAATTAGCAGGATTATCCTGCAGGCAAACACCTGCATAATCTTACCTGCTGGCCCAGGCAGGTGAGAGAAGCTTACCTGTCCTCTGCAGAAAGACCCTCAAAGGGCACTCTGTTGTTTTCACAACTTCCTATGCAGATTTGTTCTATATTGAAAGTAAAAAGTGAGAGCAAGCATTCTCATCTATTTCTTTAAGTAAAAAATAACACGAATAAAATGCATTGCCAGATTATTTAAAATATTAGTGAAAAAGTCAAAGTCAACCATAGAATTGAAAAAATGAATGTGTTTTTCCCATTTGACAGCTCATCAGTAAATTGTCTTTTAAAACTTTTTTTTCTTTTCTTTTCTTTTTTTTTTTTTAACCCTGGGAGTGTATCTCAGTGATGATAGCCATGTATAATTCATAAAGGAAAATAGATTTAAATAAGCCTGCTCAGTAGTTCAGTGTATAAAAATTCAACAAGCTAGTTTCTTTTCACTGAACCTGCAGTCACTTTTCCTCCTACAAGCTCCCCCATTCCACATTGTATTTACTCTTTGTATTTTAGATCATAATATAATTTGTTTCCAAATGTATATTTAAAGAAGACAACTCTGAGGGGCACAAGAACAGCACCACAAATGAAAAGTAGGATTGGTATTTTCATGTAAATCACATTTGATAAATATTTAAATTACTTTCTTTTGCAGAATAAAAAGTGTATGAATACACTTTACATTTAAGCTACAAATTATGCTGAAGAAGTTTTACCTTGTGGAGTTATTGTTCACAACAATGTATATTAAATTTTTTCTGTTCTTACATAATTCCTCGAGACATTTTACTGACTAAGGTCTTGCAAAGATGAGTGAGAATTCATCTGAATTTGATAAGAGTGTCATTGTACTCAACCACTAAATGATCTTTTATTCACACTCAAAGTTCTAAAGTTTGAGACAGAACGAATACTAAAGTCACATTTTATTTGGGAGAATAAACATTATATAGAATATGACTTGCAAAAATGCAATCTAATCTCACTATTTTTGGTTCTACTAATTTGGATTTAGTAATCATTCAGAGAAAGTAAGCATACATTTAAAAAATATGATCATGATCTGAAAGGAAAAAAATCAATGTACCAGATCTGAGAATTTTGAATACAAAGAACATGCAATAGTGATAAACTAAAACTGCCATTTATTATATGCTTATGATGTGCCAGGAATTGTAAAAAGCTGAGGATGTTATTTCTATTAATGTTCAAGTGTTAATGAAGAAGCCGTATTATTTGAGTTTTTCAGATGATGAAACGACAGCTAAAGAGGTTAGGTGACTATGCCATGATCACACAGAAGTATCAATTAATCAAAACCCAAATCTGACCAGAAAATGTGTGCTTTTAATTAAAAATGATTTTAATATTTTCTCAATTTCTTTTTTAACAACTAAGTCCTCTATGGAAAAGGACTTTGTGTCAGTAGCATTTTATTAATTGATGTAGATCAATCTTGAATTATCATTTTCCTTTACTGAAATTTGCATTTTCATATCTTGGTTGGTAATATAAAGTAACTCAAAAGTAATAAAGTTGAAAAAAGTGTAATCGTTCTAATCTTTACTTTGTGTTTAATTAGCAAGTTCTTACTATATTGAAAGTGCACCCCTAAAAATAATTTAAAAAGCAGAATACTATTACATAATTTTCACAGTTCATCATCTTGGAACAATGCTGTACCAGTTACCTAAAATCAGGTAATTCTGCATCAAATTAGAGAAAATAAACAAAAAAAGAGAAGTTTATCTGATCACATGTAACTATTACTTTCCCATTTCTAAGGCTTAGAGAACAATTTATGCTTTAATAATAAAATAAATATCTTTTAATTTAGATAGATCATTATGCAATAGAATGCATTATTCAACATTAGGAATGATTGCTTTCTAATTACTTCTTTTTTAAAAAATGTAACGTCTTTAAAACTTCCTATATATCTTCCTGTATCCCTTCCTATATACCTTCTACTGATTAAGAGATTGAAGTTTAGACAAAATCATTTCATCAATAAGAAAACCATGATTTTCCAATTCATGTCATCCTTCTTTAATACAAGAAAGTCCTTTTATATATTGGACAATTGTTAGTTACTTTATCTAATGATTCTGTTTTGAAAATATAAGTATTAAATTGTGTCCAGGTACCTTTAGAGACACTTGTTAAACAATGGTGCCCTTGGCTATGTTTTTTAAATAACAAGTGGATTTGTTAAATTTTCTATATATATAATTTGTTATTAGGTTTAATCTTGAAATAAAAATATTCAACTGAAATTTCCCTTGCCTTTAAAAAAAATCTGTTCATCAGGTTGAGGAAGAAATTTATACCCTTTAATTGGATTCTACTTTGTCTTCTTGTTAAGGCTGGTTGTTCTTGAGACTTCTGACTTGGTTCAATTATCAGATACCTCAGACTGCTAGAGAACTGCATTCACGAGAGAAACATTTGCTGTACCATGGGTCTGGATTTTAGTATGTTTCTAAATCAATTAATTAACTTGCTTATAATCCAATCTCTCAATCTGTAAATGATAGGTGTGTAATTCAGCCTAATTCACAAGGCAAAGTAGAAATCTACAAGTTACCTTTAAAAAAAGCTCTGGTTAATAGCCGGGCGTGGTGGCTCACGCCTGTAATCCCAGCCCTTTGAAAGGCCAAGGCATGTGGATCACAAGGTCAGGTGTCCGAGACTAGCCTGGCCAATATGGTGAAACCAGTCTCTACTAAAAATACAAAAATTAGCTGGGTATGGTGGCACACACCTGTAATCCCAGCTGCTTGGTAGGCTGAGGCAAGAGAATCATTTGAATCCAGGAAGCGGAGGTTGCAGTGAGCCAAGATTATGCCACTGCACTCCAGCCTGGGAGACAGAACCCGAGACTCTGTCTCAAAAAAAAAGAAAAAAAAAAAAAAAAAAGCTCTGGTTAAATAAATGGTGCTGTCATTTGGGAGAGGACTGAACTCTGGCAGGAGGAGTAGCTTGCTTCTGCTCTATAATCTGATTAGCCCAGTATGCAGGCCAGGAACTCAGGGAGGTAAGCTATGAAATGAAAATGAACATGTAGGGAGTTTATTAGGAAGTGCTCTTGGGACTCACATCTGTAGGAGAAGGAATGGAAGTAGAACTGTCCAGGGAATGAGGTTGGATGTGATATAGTCACAAGGAAGACCTCAGACCCCAAATAGCTCCAAAGCTGGGTGGCCCTTCAAAGTGGTCATATGTTGAATCTAGGGATTGGGTCTTTATACCCTCATCAATCTGTCATTGAGTATGAAGGCATCCTAGAGCAAAGCGGCTCTCTTCAGCCAAGTGCAATTACCAGACAGGATTGTCAGCCAATAGCAAGCCCAACAACTGGGACACTTGGGACACTTGGTTATTTATTCTTGACTGGGCAACTGAGCAGAAACACTCAGTATCAGTGACATCTAGGTTTGTCTGGATGAATGAGGAAAACCGAGACTGGGGTACACACTGGTGCCCATGTGGCCTTAATCTGATTAACATGTGCTTTAGAACCCTATCTCTTCTATCAGAACAGGCATTAGATTCAGAGAAGCAGTCTTCAGAAATGACAGCATGATGAACTACTTTGCTGAAACATAAAACTGATGATTATTATTACATTTCAAGCATTGAGAAAATATTTTTCTCAAAATAAACATATAATTATGAATATAACAAATTCTAAACTTACAAGGGATTTGTTGTTTTCCACTTTTGTTTAAAATCTTTATGGTTTTTTCATTTCTAAGGAAGTTTCCAGATGAAAGTTTTCACTGTGGCTGGGTGTTGTGGCTCACGCCTGTAATTCCAGCACTTTGAGAGGCTGAGGCAGGCAGATCACCTGAGGTCAGGAGTTCAAGACCACCCTGGCCAACATGGTGAAATCCTGTCTCTACTAAAAACACAGAAAAAAATTAGGTGGGCATGGTGGTGGGAACCTGTAATCCCAGCTACTTGGGAGGCTAAGGCAGGAGAATTGCTTGAATCTGGGAATCAAAGGTTGCAGTGAACCAAGATCATTCCATTGTATTCCAGCCTGGGCAATAAGAGCAAAATTCCAACTCAAAAAAGAAAAAAAAAAAACAAGAAAGTTTTCACTAGTAGGTCTGTGCTTATTTAACACATTTGTTAACTTTCTAGTCAACAACAGTATGGTAAGGGGATATGAGAAGCAAAATAATACAATTGCAAAGCCCCTAAATAATAGCAGCTTAAATAAAATAGAAGTTTCTTTCTCTTTTTCTTTCACACACAGATTTGAGCTGATGTGTGAGCTCTGCTCTGCTAAAGTTCTTAAGGGCCGGGCTTCTTCTATCTTACTCTACCTCTCGAGAATATCACTTTCTTTGCATAGTCCATATGGTTTATTACAAGGTACACTTTCCAGCCAGCAAGATGAGGGGAAAAAAGAAGTATTAATAAAAGCCATGTTACCTCCTTAAAGGGCAAGACTTGGCATTTGCACATCTTGCCTCCTCACACATCTTGGCCAGCACTGAGTCACGTGGCCTCACCTGCCTGTAAGCAAGTCTGGGAAATGTGGTCTATAAGGGGGTTGCCATCTGCCCTTAAAGTAATAATAGCTATTGTTACAGTCTATAGGAAAGAGTGAATGCATAATTTAGCTCTCTCTTCCATGTGCTGTACCTGTTAAATATCCAAAATCTGAAAAATCTGAAATCTGAAATGCTCCAAAATCCAAAACCTTTTGAGCATGGACATGATACTCCAAAGAAATGCTCACTGGAGCATTTTGGATTTCGGATTTTCAGATCAGAGATCTCAACTGGTAAATATACTGCAGATATTCCAAAATTCAAACATTTTCAGAATCCGAAATTCTTCTTGTCCCAAGCATTTTGAATACAGGGAATTTAACCTGTATTCATAATGAAAACAACCAGCAACCACAAATAATTCTAGCATTTAGACTGAGTCCACAGTGCAATTTGCTTTTATAATGTGGTGGTACTACCATCATAGATTCCGAACAAAATTTACTGATGGCATTTTTTTAAAATTAGGTGAGATGAGTGTGGCAGTTACCAATCTCTTGCCTCTTGGCTCTAAGGAAACCTGTATTGTCCTGCTTGTGGCTTCTCATCCTTTCTCCCTGGACAGCTGGCATGACATTAAGCTTCGTTGGCAGAAGGCATTGGCGTGAACCTAGCAGAGGAAGGGGTTCTTCATCCTGGGTCCAGCCTATGCTCACTCTCAGCAGACTCATGCAATGTACGACAGCTGGTAGTGCATGGCATTTCCTGAGAGAGTGCATGGCATTCCCTAATACCAAGTGGAAGGATTCCCAATGTCCTATTTCCAGTAACAAATTCCATGTGAGTCTTGTGTGGGCATCTCTCCATCAGTGACTTCCCCCTGTCACTCAAGAGGAGTTCCCCCTGTCACTCAAGAGGGCAGTTTCTCAGTGATTCCTGCTGGCATGGCACTTTCACAATTCCCCATCCTCTGGGCCACGGCCGTGCCCTCCCTAGTGACGTCTGGATCTCAGCCCTGGAGGTCCTTTTCCAGATTTTTCCTTACCTTGGGTGTGTTTGCTCAGCGTTTGGAGTAGGATCTGCTATTCTATGTTCTTTAGAATTACATGTGCTTTTGTTATAGTTTTAAAAAATGTATTTTACACATTCTTTATTGAATTTACTAGATAGAATTTGTTTCCTGATTGGAGCCTGTCTGTCACCATTAGGGAAGTCAGTCATATCAAGACAGCCATGGCCAGGCGTGGTGGCTCATGCCTGTAATCCCAGCACTTTGGGAGGCCGAGGTGGGCGGATCACAAGGTCAAGAGATCGAGACCATCCTGGCCAACATGGTGAAACCCCGTCTCTACTAAAAATACAAAAATTAGCTGTGCGTGGTGGTGGGTGCCTATAGTCCTTGGTACTCTGGAGTCTGAGGCAGGAGAATCGCTTGGACCCAGGAGGTGGAGGCTGCAGTGAGCCAAGATAGGGCCACTGCACTCCAACTGGTGACAGAGTGAGACTCTGCCTCAAAATAATAATATAATAATAATAATAATAAAGACATCTATAAGGATGTCACCATTTCCTATGTCAGATAGGGGCACTTCTGACATCTTCCTGTGTCATTTTTGAGGCCTCTACCCATGTTAAAACTCAGGTATCCTGAGGATTTTGCTCTAGTAAATGTCATACAAATCAACGAAGACAGAAATTAGTTGTTTATGTATTAAAACATTGCTTGTTTGACAGTACTGAGAATTCATGGGAAGAGAATTAACGTGGGTGTTTTAGAAAAACTAAATCACTGTTATGCTTTGATATTTTCCATTCTTTATCAACATCAGATAAAAAGCAACCCTTTAGAGTTCCTCCAAAAAATTGAATTTCTTCTTCTATGCTATGTACTTTACACTTTTAGGAAAGAATATTCACATTATGTATAAGAAAAATGCTTCATTTTGATAGGAAATTACGGTTTCTGGCCTTGTGACATATTGTTTTGGATATAGTCTTATTAAGTGCCCTTCATCCGTAGCCCAGATGATGTCTTCAAAAACTGTAGCTCTAGAAATCAACTTATATATACAACAGCATTTTGCTAACTGTCCTTTTAATTAGGGTATAATACCAAAAAATGTTATGGTATTAATTTCCTTTTTCCAAACTAGCATCTGGCCTAAGAGAATGACAGCAGAGAGAGAAATTTCTTGAAGTCAGGTATATACTATAGGGAAAGTATTTTCTTCTATTCATAGTTACCATTACTCTTATTTATTACATGTACACATTCAGTAAATTTAGCAGAATTATTATTTATAGATTGTAAAAGACTTTTTGAAAACATAATTATGTCAAAATATATATATTTAATACTAGAAGTAATGTATTTTGGTTTTAACGGCAACTTTTGTATGTTTTTGTCACTGTGAATCATTTTTTACTTTGATTCAGTTTCATACATTTTTAAAACTACCATTTAAATGTGATTTGGAAATCTTGTAAGCGTGTTGTAAAGGAGGACAGAATGTTTCACGTTTAATGAGGCCTGTTTTCATACTGGATTACATTCATTTATATTCTTACTTTTCCATATTTTGGATCAATTATCCATTGAGGTTTTTAATGATTTACTTTACTTTTTCTATTTAGATCAAATTTACAAGCATAGGATATTACATAAATTCAGGTAAATCTCCTAACTTTCATCAAAATTGTATGTAGATATTTGATGGCCAAATTCTGTGGACTTTAGCATTGGAGGGTAGCGGCATGTGGAGTCAATGGGTGGGAATGGTAGCATCTTTATAACTTATTTTCCCAGTATACAGTCTTTCTTTTTCAATATTTAAACATAACACATTGCTCAGGTGTTAGTTCTGTTAAATGCACATTATATTATGGATTTTTCTTCTACAGTCGATGTTAACTCTTCAAGTTAATTCTGTTACATATATTTAAATTTAGTCATTGCAGTCTAGACATGCAAAGGGGAAGATCTTGGCATGAAATTCTAGGATGCTGCTTCAAGTGGAAATACAAAGTGAGAATCAGACAAGAGCTTTTCTACCAGTAATTAAAATGCCTAATATCTCTGGAGTATTATTAAGATGACTGATTTTTGTTCAGGACTCCATGTTATCTTTGTTTAATGACTTTCCAAGAAATATTTGCAGAGGGAATAACCATAGTCCAGATTTAAGTATACAGTAGCCCCCGCCCCCTTATCCATGGGGGCTACTTTTCAAGACCTCCAGTGGATGCCCAAAACAGTGAATAGCACCGATCTTTATATATACCATGCTTTTTCTATCCATACATATCTATGATGAAGTTTAATTTATGAATTAGGCACACTAAGAGATTAACAACAATATCTAATAATAAAATAGAACAACTATAACAACATACTGTAATAAAAATTAGGTGAACGAAAGTTATCTGTCTCTCAAATATCTTGTTATTACTATATTCACCCTTCTTTCTGTGATCTGTCAATCTGATAACCTAGAGGACATCCCAGTGACTCGCAGAGTACTAGATTCTCTCCTAGATGCAGATTTTCAGGGTACCAAGCCTTCAAACAGTTTTCAATGGGAAAGGTACGAAAATGGCTTATTTCCATGCTTAAAATTAAAGGCTACTGCACTGCAAAATTCCAACCTATAGTTGTTAGCACTGAGTACATGACAATAATTCCTAGCAAAGGACAATTGAGGTCCACTGCCCTGCTCTCTCCTAACACGTCTTCCTATTCTTCTTACTGCTTGTTGTCACTTTGGGTCTCTTGCATTTCCAATGACAAAGCCATCACAAAACTCTGAGAAACTGATCCTAGAATAACATCAGGGTTTCACTTTATTAGCTAAATTATTCCAAACAGTAATTAAGATCAGAACAGAAATATTAGTAGTACACATGCATTTTAAAATAATACTAGTAATAAAATGATTAATCTATTAAATGAACTAACCAGATTGCCATGCAAAGACAGCACAGTATGCAGGTTAAAGGCCTGAAGAGTGGAAGATAAACACATGTAGTCCAAACAAGAAGAAAGTGGGCATTGGATAGCACTTCTAAGAATACTTAATTGTGTGCAGATTTTTTTTGTTGTTGTAATTTGGATGAATTCCAACTTTTCTGAAGGAAAGCATTTGCTTACATATTAAGCAAACATATAGCAGAAAAACAGGTAACAAATGCCAATGTTTTTTCTTTTTAAAGAAAATATTTAAATTGTTTTATTGACGAATATATATGAAAATGATCCATTCAGTTAATTCTGGTTAATAATAGTTATTTCAAAATAAAGAAGTCATTGTAAGTCAGAGTGTTACTACATACATATCTTACACATATTGTCTTTATATTCTTTGGTTTTTGAAGTTTTGAAGCTTGTTAGCAGCTCATGGTTTGTTAAAAATGACTGACGCCACTAAGCCCAGTCAATGAACATTTATTCATGTGCCAAAGGCCCCCATAAACTGATGAGTGTGTACACCAAGGAAATAAATCTCAGATAGCTCAATTTTCATTTTAGCTTTGTGTATTATATTGAATGCATTATATATTTATATTCACATAAAAGAATATAAATAATGTCTTCCACATATAGTAATTCTGTCTTAGGTGAAATAATTCCATTAATACTTCCTCCCACAAAATAAAAAGTGCTGAGCACAATATTTCGTGTAAGATCTCATTTCTCCTTTTAGCCTTCTCCTGTGAATGAAAACCAAACGGTAATGCAACATTGAAAACCAATGTCTACAAAAAGTATGCAGAGTTTGTAACATTAAAAGAAAAGCAGGCGCTAATGACACAAAACAGGTAAATAAAGGAGGGGATCCCTGAACTTATACCAGGAGTCTGGGATAACCCTCTTGAAGTCTATTAAAAACATTCATTAATCAGTCCAGCTCTTTGAAGGGCTTGGAAAATGTGAGCTTTGAAGGAAAAATAAAACGCTATTTTTTTTTTTTAAAGTACAAGGTACTGAAAAGTAGGGATGTTTAAATTGTTAACCAATTCAAACCTAAAGAGTCTGGGTGAGAACTCCATTGTAATTTAACTAGAAGATGGAAGAAATGTCTCTGATATATGTGGAATAAATGCAGAAGTCAGCAACAAGATAAAAAAACAGTATGCCCTTCAACATCAAACTGACAACAGGAAAAATCTTTTCTATGTTATTTGTTTAGTTCATGTGTTTATTAAACACACACAGATGAACTGCATCCTTTACTTTAAGTTGGAGAGTTTACGTTGGTATAATCACAACTTTGTTGTGAGTCCCTATCAATACATCTTTAATAGTAATTCTTTTTTAAAAGAGTGGGCCAAACCATTGGGATTTTTAATCACTGGAAATACCCTGATCTTACAAAGATAGGTTCATTTGGAGTCCGTTTTAAACACTTTAAGTCTTCGTTCAAAAATATTAGTAAATCTTTATTTTGCTTAAACATTTGTTCATTCTACACACACCCTACATCCAAATCTAGAGGGAAAATAGTAAAACTCAAACTTAAAATGAAAGGTAGTTTAACAACTACTTCTACTTACTTATTACATACATTGAATTGTTAAGGGAGAAGATAAGCAAAGCCATTCTATTTTATTTTCTGTTTAAGGCGCAGCTTCTATTTACTTTCTAAGCAGAACAAACGGGGTTTGGTTGAATATGCAATACCTGATGTTGCCACTGGATGGCAATGCCAGCTTTTGTCTCTAAAATGCTCATGGTACCCCGATGAGATTTAATGCCACAATCCTTGTGTTCTAAGTTTCTCAGGACCAGGACGTCAGTGTAAATATGCTGGGAAGGGTCTCCAGCACACATCTCACATTCCTTTGGGATCTCCTGTCTTCTAGTGTATCCGATGCTAAGGCAGCTCATCAAGTTTCCTTACTTGTAATCACTTTTTGGGAACTTGATGTTCAATAAAATGCCAAGCTGATAAGGAGAAAAAAGGTTGCAAAGAAAGTGAATAGGAGGTGAGATGGAAGTGTAAATACGGCAGCAGATTCCTTTCTGCCACTGAATGATGTTAAGCTTGCAAAGGACCAACATCTCAAAAATATACTTGATATGATTTCACTTTCTGCCATATAGCAAAAAGAGCCTCACTTTTTTCAGCATTTTATAGTCTAAACCACTTGTTCTCACAACCTATACACACACACATTCTGACGTGTATACACACTTCAAATAAATGTTTGCAGTTGAGACAATTAGCTGAAGACAGCTTAATTTTCCAGAGTTAATTTGTTTTAAACTTACAATAAGGAAAAGAAAAACTTTGAAAACATTATTTTAGATATACTAAAGAAGACAAAGGTTTTTACAACCAATTTGTGTGGTGATAAAGTATGTAAATATCTAAATTTTTATTAATTCAAAGATTAATGATAATTATGAAGGTGTTACATATTACCTGGAACAATGTATTACTTCTGTTCAGAGAAGGAAGTATTTCATGCCAAATAACTTTGCTGACTTATATGGATGGGAAAAATGAGTAGGGTAAAATGATCATATTTGTAAGGTAAAATAAAAAGGGAGAAAATTTGTATAAATATATGAAATAAATCAATATTCATAAATTTAGTTATCCTTAGTTCAGGAAACACACTTGTCTATTCCTCTTTATTACTATTTTAACATTAAAAAAACCTTGGCAAACACGATGTCATGCTTTTCTAGCCAACAAAACTTAATAATTAACCTTTACAATTACCTGATTTCTAATTACAGTTTGTATTAGACCTCTTATATATCTTTCATTTGGTTGTGAAAATGATGTTTACACCCCTCTGATGGAGGATGAAATGGTTAAGAATACCAGAGAATAGCAAAAAAAAAAAAAAAAAAAGAAACAACGAAACTAAAATGGAATTCTGAAGCATTTTATAGTATGTTTAAGCTTAGCTAGCATAGGAAAAAATGTTTTTAAATACCAAATTTCAAATTAAGTTTTTTTATTCTTCACAACACAAAAACACAAGCTGAGTAAACATATATTATTCATTAAGTAGTAGGCATGTAAAAAGAAAATCTCTGTTAATATGAGGCACTTTTAATTTTGCATGCACAAATTTTGTCACCAGATCAAATTGTATATACCTTACACGGATATAGTTGGATTTGTAAAAACAAACTAGGCAAGATAAAGCCGGTTTTTGAATATTTATTTTTTTGTTTGCTTCCCACAAGAAGTCCATACCCTTATGAGACAACAAACCAGTCAATTACATTGGGGTTTCCTGGTTAAGAACCAGGAGGGGGCCGAGTGCTGTGGCTCACGCCTGTAATCGCAGCACTTTGGGAGGCCTAGGCAGGTGGATCGCCTGAGGTCAGGAGTTTGAGACCAGCCCGGCCAACATGGCAAAACCCTGTCTCTACCAAAAAAAAAAAAATTAGCCCGGCTTGGTGGTCGACACCTATAATCCCAGCTACTTGGGTGGCTGAGGCAGGAGAATCACTTGAGCCTGGAGCAGAGGTTGCAGTGAGCCGCGATCGCACCACTTCACTTTAGGCTGGGCAAAAAAGCAAACCTCCATTTCAAGAAAAACAAACAAAAAAAGGGAACCCAAAGGGACTGCTTCTATCTTTCCCTGGCACTAGCAGATTCTTGTGTAGAAGTGTGGCCTCATTCAGGAGCGCTTGAAAACAACGAAGGCAGATCTACTTTGTGCTCTAAGATAATTGGCTGAGTAAAATTACTAATTTATAAAACTTGCTTTGCTTGCATCACAAAGCTAGATATAAATAAATGGAGTAAAACTGGTGCATATTTTAATTTTCTATTTATTTAAAAACTAAAGTCATATGGACTAAAATTTGTTTATATACAGTAAGGAGAATTTGCAATACTGTCATGTACACATGAAATACTATTATATGACATTTCATGTATACAACATATATATGAAAGCATGTCTAATATATGAAATCCAACAGGTGATTCAAACTAAAATCACTCCCCTTAGGGATCAGCAATCTACCTTTTAACTGTATATATTGATGTATGATTTTAAAACTTGAACAATTTCCAAGTATTCCACCTTTTGTAGTTTTCATTTTTAGAATCCTAAATTTCAGCTTCAATTTATCTATGGAAAATTTAGTCAAAGGTTTATGACTTCAAAGGATTGAAGAAATACCCTAATCTGAAATCTTGGGAAATGGAAAGTGAGATCCTAAATATTTTTTCTCATATCTGTTGACCTTATATCTGAGAAGTAACTTTTAAACTTTAAATATCTTAGATCAAAAAAGGATATTTCAGATTTCAAGAAATCATTGCTTATAATGCTTCTAAAACATTAATTGCTTATAATGCTTCTAAAACATTGGTATTTGATCTTGATTTTGAAAACAAGTATCAATGTTTTAAAAACATTATAAGCAATAATTTTTTTCTAAATTTTGACACTTGCTAAGAATGTAATGATGAGAGTAAATAGTAATTTGGATTTGTATGTTTAGGCATGCACACATACACACATATGCAAGAAGACACATGACTTCTAGGACCACGTAACTCAGGGCTACATCTTGATGTTGCAATTTGGAAGATTATATGTGTGTGTGTGTGTGTGTGTGTGTGTGTGCATGCACGCGTATAAATTTGCACAGAATGGCGTTTTCCTACGACTTACGTGTTTACCAATTAATGCACGACAATAATGCCAGTTGCATTAATTATGTCATTAAATGAATAGAATATTAAAAATGTATCACTGGGTTTGTCGCTTGTTCACACACACCACCAGCATCCCACAGAAGAAGACGGTATAGGACCAGGCATGGTGGCTCATGCCTGTAATCCTAGCACTTTGGGAGGCCGAGGCGGGTAGATTGCCTGAGCTCAGGAGTTTGAGACCAGCCTGGGCAACATGGTGAAACCCAGTCTTTACTAAAATACAAAAAATTAGCCTGGTGTGGCAGCATGTGCCTGTAGCCCCAGCTACTCCGGAGGCTGAGGCAGGAGAATTGCTAGAATGCGGGAAGCGGGGAGGTTGCAGTGAGCCAAGATCCTGCCACTGCACTCCAGCCTGGGTGACAGAGCAAGACTCTATCTCTAAAAATAAAATAAAATAAAATAAAATAAAATAAAATAAAATAAAATAAATAAAAATTAAAAACGCAGAGAGAACCCTGCCCTCGAAGGTCTTAAAAATGAATGCAGATTGTGATTTACCCAATCTCTGTCGTTCTATGCTTGGTTTGTGTAGCAGTGGCACTGGTTGTCAGTAAGGTATTCTCTTTAGAAAATGTTTGAGAAAAGTTCTTCTAAACCATCAGTGAAAGTAGCTCCACAATCCAGGAGGTTGCAGTTTTTATTTGCAGGGTGTTTATGTGTTTAGGCATTATGTACATAAAAGTAGGAATTCAAATTCTGATACAAGTAAATGATAAAAGTCAGGCAAATTCTTAAAGTTTTTCACAGTTGGAAAGTTCTTCTACAAATGGCTATCCATGTAGTGATTATGTATTTTTAAGTCTGCATTCTCCTTCCCCGGCCTTCATGGTTCCCTAGGCACTGCCAAAGGAAATTCTCTGTCCAAAAAATGCACGGATTCCATAATTTGCTTCTGTTCCTACTTGGCCTTCTTCATACTCATTTCACTGGGTTAATATTTGTTCTCAGCCATTTCCTCATTCTCTGGGTTGAACCGGTCTTCCTGAAAGTTCACTTTCTCTGTGGGTCTCTAAACTACACATAAAAATGTTTTTGAACTAAGGTCTTTAAAAGGTTTGCAGAAGTGCTTTTGTGATTTAAGAATAGTCAACAATTCAGAGGTGAGCACTGATGGTAAAGAGCTGCTGAATGGGAAAGTCCAGATCTTTGGCTCTATTTTCTTCTGTCACTTGCAAGCCAATAGTCACTGATACATTACAAAAATGCCAGGAAGCCCATCAGGCATCTCAGACAGTGGCATCAACTGCCAGAGATTGGAGACAGAAGAGTTTCAAGATGGATGTTGTACTACTGAAAGAAAATACGACATAAGACTCTTTTTTTCAATCTGGGTTCTTATGCATAAACCAAATAGAATGAGATGAAAATCCTAGCACGTGAAAGCAAAAACAAGAATTTTACAAGATCGCGCCACTGCACTCCAGCCTGGGTGACAGAGCGAAACTCCATCTCAAACCTCCCCCCGTATAGGAATTCCAGATAACTAATAACTTGCAGACAAATGTATAGATTCTTTCTAAATAGAAATCACTCCGTTTAATGACCTTTAAATAAAGAATTTCATTTATTTATTTATTTATTTATTTAGAGATAGAGTCTCATTCTGCCGCCCAGGCTGGAGTGCAGTTGTGTGATCTTGCTGCAACCTCTGGGTTCAAGCAATTCTCCTGCCTCAGCCTCCCCAGTAGCTGGGATTACAGGCATGTGCCACCACACCTGGGTAATTTTTATATTTTTAGTAAAGATGGGGTTTTCATGATGTTGGCCAGGCTGGTCTTGAACTCCCGACCTCACATGATCCACCTGCCTCAGCCTCCCAATGTGCTAGGATTACAGGCATAAGCCGTTGCGCCTGGCTAGATGAACACCTTTTAGATTCTATGTTTTAAACATACGAGCAATATTTTTTCAATATAACGAGGATATAATGAAGAAACACAGTAAGCCTCATAGAGCAGCAAAGAAATCTAGTTGTAAAAAGTTCAGTGTAAAAAAATCACAGAGCAAGTTGCTTGTGCACTATTTGTGTGGTATTTTCCTCCAGTTTTTCTTTCTTATTATTTGCCTTAACACATAATATCAAAGCATCTGGCTGGATGCAGTGGCTCATGCCTGTAATCCCAGCACTTTGAGAGGCCAAGACGGGCAGATCATGAGGTCAGGAGTTCGAGACCAGCCTGACCAACATGGTGAAACCCCATCTCTACTAAATATACAAAAATTAGCTGAACATGGTGGCACATGCCTGTAGTCCCAGCTACTCGGGAGGCTGAGGCAGGATAATCACTTGAACCCGGGATACAAAGGTTGCAATGAGCCGAGATCGCACCACTGCACTCCAGCCTGAGTGACAGAGCGAGACTCCATAAAAAAAAAATAAAGTGTCATGTATATTCCTAACTTTATATCTACAAGAATCTAACTTATTGTCATAGCTAAGTACTACAGTATTAGAATTTATTCTGCTGTACAGAGTAACAAGCTTAAGATGTTATCAATGTTTCTCCTGTATTGATATCATATATGGCAGCCATCAACTCTTCAAAACTACTTAATTTTCAGTGACTGTGTCCTAATTTTTCCTATCATACATCGTTCCTAACACATTGATTTCACTATTAAAGTAGATTGTTCTAGAGAAATCTTTTCCATAAGTAGGAATTTTAATAATGCTATCATATACTAGGTGACCAAAATACTTGATCTGGGGTGCATGAAAAAGCACCCAAGAACACATATTGCCTGTTTTCAAAGCTAAATCATGATAGCTGATTGTGTTGGTAATGAACTGTCTTCGTTTGACATGGTAATACTGTATTTGTGAATACTGTATTGCACTAGAAAAAAATCTGCTTTATATGATAGTTGTTTCTATTCCATATTTCCATATCCTACCAGAACCCCCCATGAAAATCTTCCTTGAAGTAATAATTTTATTTAAATATATTAATCTATATTAATCTTTTAAATATATTAATAAATATTAATCTTTTGTATATGTTATAATTTATAAATTATATATTAAATATATTGTGTTTAATATCTTATTTAAATATAGTCACATATTCAACAATTGTTCAGTGAGTGCTTATTTAAGCTGTGCCTTTTGCTAAGCTAAGGGTAAATAGCCAAGAACAAAACAGATATAATCCTTTCCTGACATTATATATGATTAATACTTTGAAACAAGCATGCAGTGAATTAATCACTCAGAATCTGTCCTCAGGCCTGAGTTCAATTCCTGCTTCAACTCCTAGGCAACGCCTAGCTAAGTACTGTAGTATTAGAATTTATCCTACTGTACAGAGGAACAAGCTTAAGATTATATCAATATTTCTCCTGTATTGACATCATTTAAGGCAGCCATCAATTATAAGTTAGGTCGTTGTGCAACTTGTTTCTCAGTTTTAATGTAATCGTCTATAAAAAGTTAGATAATAAAAAGTTAGATAACTTGAGGTAGGGGGAGGGAGGTTAAAAAAAAAACAAATAAAGAGTAGATAACTCTTACCTCAGAGATATTTGCAAATGCCAAACTGGATTATTTAAGTAAGTTTTTAAATACAGTGCTGGGATATATGGATCTTATAGTAAGTGGAAGCTATATGTTATTCAATATTTATTTGCATCTTTTTAAAAATAATGCTATCTATAAACAGTTATAACTATCTGTTTAAGTAGAGATGATACATGGTCATTGGTTAAAATATGTATGGCTTATAATTTGTCTTATTAATGAAAACTGTGCTGCATATCTATTTATTGATTATGGTAGGAGAAAATTTCATAGGATTTTCCTGAGGAACACCTCAGTATTTAATTTTGTACTTTGTGAATTTTGCTATATTTATGCTTAAAAGCTCTGTTACTGCTACAGGATCAGAAACATCACCATTTTTCCATCTTGTCTACAAAAATATTTAATTGTTAAATTTTATCTCTTATTTTACCTTAAATTTACATTAAGAGAAAGTTTAAGATAGGATCCAATTTAAAAATTATTTTCTAAAAGGCCAATTATTCCAAAATTATTTAACAATATTACGTCTGTATAATGTTTGCAATATATTCATGATTATAGAGCAAATTTTATATCTACTAGACATTAGAATTATATTGTTAACTTATATTACAATATTGCTTATGCTATTAGTATATATACAAACAACTTATTATTTATTTCAATGTGAACATCTCTGCTTTTTGGTCTTTGTTGAATTTTCAGTTTTTTTTTACTTTGAAGAGTCCTCATGACCAAATTTTCAAGGTAGCTCTTGCATGTTAAACAAATAAATTTTAAAACTAACAGTAAGTACCACAGTAATTTCAGATTCACATATCCCATTCATTAATTTTAAAATATTATCCACCTCTTAGCCTGCTGATGGACATCTTTTAAGTAAAAGTTTCATAGCAAATATCCATGAGTTACACCAGCACATAAATTAGTTTGTGCTTGGTTAAAATATCCTTAGATTACATATTTTTCTCTCAAAACTTTATCTCACTGTTGCATTATAATATGGCACTGAGTTAAATAGAATTGGAAACCAGTGTAAATTTTTTACTTTTTGCCCAAATTATTGTAACTTTTTTCCTTTAAAAACTTAAAATTCAATAACTTTGCCAATTTTATTCTAAGTTACTTTTTAAAAAAAAACTTTGTGTGGCATTTAGTGACTAGTTTTGACCTGTATATTCGAGTAATGTCATTTGTTGTTGTTTTGTTTTGTTGTTTGTTTTTAACTATGGAAAGTATTTTCTTCTAAAGAATGATTAGCTTCAATTGTTTCGATTCATTCTCAATGGAAGCCAATGATTTATGTATTTTTATTTTTTGTTTTCTCTCCTCTGTACCAGATCTTATTTTTGTTATTATATATTTTCTTGGTGTTCTGAGAGAACTGTCTACTTTGTTAGTGATTTCATTTTCCACAATGTCAATTATGTTGTTCGCTACAGCTGAAGCCAATTTTAATTTTTCCATTGTGATAACTTCTATCTTGCATTCTTTTTAGACTTGTGTTAGCAGTGTTTATAGTTCAACACTCTTCCTTTTCTCTTATTTTTCTCATTTTATTTCTACTTTACTTATTTATGATAAATAGTTTTATATTACATGAAAACTGCATTCATTCGCTTAACTTTGATGTTAAAAAAGTATTAAAAGAGGTAAAAATCTCACACTGTTAATATTTGCAAAGGGCATTATTCCCTTTGATGGATGTCACTGTCTATCTTGGTGTTCTCTGAATCTCACAAACATAAAAGCTGCACCCCACAACCAACCTTGGCCCCGTTGTTGATGTGTAGCTTTTTAAGACAAATTCCAGGATGGAACAAACATTTAAACAGCTCAGTTGCACAAAAGTTAGGCAGAAATTATTCTGTGGCTGTGGTACTGCATTGTTAACGTTACCAGATGTGTTGGTTCCTAAATACTTCTAAACATTCTGTAAATCCTCAGAATGGATCCTTTCAGGGTTAGCAGTCTACTGATACCTATTTCCTCCTTTATGTCTAAGGCTGTAATGCTCCTTAAACCACATCAACTTTCAGTCCTGTACAGAAGGAAGTTGTGGACTTCCACAGAAGGGAGATGGAGAGTCGAGAATGACAAGACAAGGAGAAGGCAGTTTTGACAAATTCTAAAATAATGACCAAGAATTAAGAGGGAACTCAAGCTTTCTCATTGGTGCCTTGGAGAACAGTCTTTATTGGATACTTTTTTTTGATGAATAAAATCTTTTTTGAAGCTTCCTTTTTATATTACAGCATTCCTATTTTAGATATTCAAACATGAATTAGCCTCCTATCACTTAATAAACTGGCTTATGTAATCTTTTGGCTCTGAGATTTTAAAATATTTTACTAGACTTCTTGGTTTCATTGGCTGTCATAACTTATTTTTCTGCATTATCATGGTTATTTTAAAGGTCTGGCACAGTTAAGAAACTATCATCCCAACCAGAAAGTTACACCATTACTTTCTAACATGAATTTCAAAGTCTTTAATTATAGTTGGTAATGATCTCAACTGCCTGTCAATACATTCACCTTAAAATGATTAAGATTTATCATGATATTAAAAACTCTCAAATAATGAAAAATGTAATGCAATCACCTTTCAGAAAATTTCACGTGAATTGAATAACTGATGACATGCCTTTAAAAAAAATACTCTGAGAAAATAATTTTTCTTGAACTTTGAAGAAATGTAACTTGAAAGAAAAGTAGACTTTTGTTTTAAAATTCATATTTTTATGATTATGGAACAAATTTTGTGCCACTATATAGAAAAATATGAAATTCCAATTTAGAATTCCATCATGAAACTACACCATTCTAATTTCTCCAGGCCACGGTTTGTTAATATTCCACAAAGTCCCAGGATGCAACTATAAGACTGCATTCAAATCTATGAACATGAGGCAATCGTGCTCAGCAGAGTATAACAATAATTATAATAGAGATTAAATAAAAATAATTAGAAAAAGTTCATCTAGTTTTGATGTATTAATTATTCTGACCCTGTTCTATTCAGAGTCTAATTATCTGGTTCAGTGAAAATGCCAAGATTTCTACGACTCATAAAAATTACATTCAAGTAATTATGTCAGCAAACTAAACAGTATTCATTTACCATGCCTTTTTATGCACACATTTGAATATGCTTTTTTAACTGTTTTTGCTCTTTGTTCCTATTCATGGGAAATAATACCTGTAGAGAAATTTGAAAGTCAGTTGCACTCCGAGTGCAATGTGCAATTCTTGCTGATATTCTCCTTTTGTAAGACTGCTGTAAGTCTCATATAACCTTTGTTTAAAAAACATGAATTAAAGTTCACTCTTCAGTTGCTTCAAAGAAATCTTTAAAACCTGTAGCTGTAGTTTTGAAAAAAAAATTTAAAGCAGTCATACAAAGCATATCATAGAAAGTTTCTTACCTTGGGTCGCTCAGAAGCTGACTAAATAGGTCTCTGTAGTTACTTCTGCTACCATATTTCCCATAGGAACGTAAGACATGCCATAAAACAGCCTGGATTTAGAAATATGTCTGTGTGTGTGTGTGTATATATATATTTCTAAATCTGTGTATATACATGTATATATTTCTAAATCTAACTCAATAAATAATTTGTTATTTATATATATATTACATATATTATACATTATCCTATGTATCTACTATGCATATAGAATATACACATTTATATATGTATATATAAATACAAATACACATATGTGTGTATACAATTAAATATACATACTTAGAAATATATAAATGTATATACACATATGTGTATATATATAATATTTTTAAACTCTCCAGCAAGTTAAGGACATATCTGAAAATTTCAAATCACTGAGAATTTTTAAACCATGTGAATGTTTACATTCTTAAGGCCCAGTTAGGACCTTCTTAATACTAAAAAGTAAGTAACTTCATGTAACAAAGAGTTATACTGTTGAAGAATTCAGTATCTAATGCACCCCTTATAATCTATTTTATTATTTTTAGTAAGGTATTTTTATGATGGGCATGTTAAATAAAAGTATATTGCCTGAAGTATTAGGATTATTGCTTTGCATCTGTTTTCTTCTTTGTGTGGATAGACAGACACAAACTTAATTGAAATTATAACTTCTAATTATATTCACATTGAGAAGACTATATTAACAGTTCATTTTTAAATGACTTCCTTGGTGTTCTAGCAATAAGATATATTTACGTGCACACAGAAATATGTATACAGCTAGAGCATATTCATTAATAGAGAAACTATATTTTTCTTGATAAAACTACACTTTATCTTTCAGGCGCTGTACACAAACAAATTCCAAACTTTATTGGAAATGGGGAGAAGAGGAAGAAACAAAAAGTGTTATTAAAATGGATGGAGTTGAAATGGGACAGAGATGAGAAGCAGCAGCTAGAAAACTTTGAACAAAGTGCACATACAGCTAAAGAAATAGACAAGCCTTTCTGATGGCTGTCATGGCTCTGCATTTGCATACTACAGATTCCACCTGGATGAAACAGAAGCCGGGCTGCTGATGGAGCTGGAGGAGGAGGTGAGAGGTTCCGACGGCGTGAGTCCTTTGCATTTCACATATCCATAGAAATAACCAATCTAGAATTTCCACAAGACAATTTTTTCTTAGTCTCCACTTTTGAGTATATGCTGAGGTATGGCTTAAACACAATGCAGAATCCCAAGAAACTATGAAACTTTTCTGAGAAAATGTTCTGAGTTGAATGAGTCAGCTGTATTCTGCATTCAGCACATTTGCAAGCTTTGAGATGTTGGACATTGGAAAGCAAACACTAATGTTTTTTAAGTAGCAGTTTGCATCCAGGTTTGAGGGAATCTGACCTGCAGGAAAACACAGTCTAGGTCCCCCTAACCCTTCTAAACACAGTGGGAGGTTTAGGAATAATAAATGGTGTGAATTTTGCTACCTAGAAGGTCTCATTTTGATACCTGTTACAGGGTCCTCTTGAGCATTGTGCTCTAGTTTCCTATTGCTGAGATACGGAAAATAAGACAATAATAGAAACTGGCAATGCACCATTTAAATGCTCTAACAGGCAAAGTCTTGGACGGCTTGCACAGTGGCTTCCGTAGAGGCATAGCTCATTCCCTGCTTTGGTAGCCAGTTTCCTACATGCCGTGCCCTCCTCGTTTTACCTCCTTCCTTAGGCTACTCCTGTAGCCCGGTCAATCACACAGGTGATATACACCAGTGGGATAGGTCAGGGCAATTTCCGGAGGCATGAGGGGGACAATCTGGGGTCTCCTCTCAGCCCTCCAGTGTGCCCATAATGCTCTTAATATGCCACAGGCTCTGTGCCACCATGGAATTTGATCTGGAAATCTAGAGCCCTTTTCAGGGAGCTGCTTAATCCTGTAGTCCTCTGTTCTTCTCTCTTGGTGTAACTATATCATTTCAGAACCACAAATACTGTTGTAACAGTAAAATGTAGTAATTAAGACTGTAGTAGGAGATCACTGGCTTTTCAATCTTTTTCTAAACAGCTCTATGATCTCAGGCAAATTACAGAACACTTCCTGTTGTCATATGGGGAGACAATGGCCCTGACTCAATAGATTGTTGTGGGATTAAATAAGTTAATGTGTGTAATGCCTTAATAAAGTACTTAGAAAATAGTATATACAATACTATGCAAGTTTGAGCTATAAAATGACAGTAACATTTCACATAAAAAGGTTACTATTGACTGCTATTATCATTTCTTACTTAGTGACTTATGTGAGAAGTTAGGCCCATACCTATCAGGCTTAACTCTTGGTATTTGATGTGAACTGAATTATGTTGCCCTCAAATTCATTTATTGAAACACTAATGTGCTGGCATTAGAAGGTAAAGCGTTTGGGAGGTAATTAGGTAATGAAGGTAGAGCCCTCATGATGACATTAATGCTCTTATTAGAACAGACACAAAAGAAATGTTACTCTTTGCCATGGGCTGTCACATAAAAAAGATAAAGTCTACAAGTAAGGAAGCAAGCTCCCACTAAGAACCAAATCAGCCAGCACCTTGGTCTGGGACTTCCCAGCCTCCAGAACTGTGATAAATATTAGTAGTTCAAGTCACCCAGATGATAATATTTTTGGATATTTTGTGACAGCAGTCCATGCAAACTAAGGCTGTCTTCAAGCAAACAATTTAGAGGTTCACAATTTTTTTTTTCAGTCAAACGTGGTGTTTGCAAATTGAAAGCATTTTGAATTTCAGGTCAATATCCCTATTACATGTTTTTAAACTTTTTTAGAGGTTCAATTGACTTATTTTATTTGAGGCTACATCCATCTTCTCCTGAGGCAGAGAATGCCACTGGCACAGGTTTCAAAATCCTCTAGTTAGCACAAAAATTACAGAAAATGCAAAATTCCAGCCGAGGAATTACTCTCATGTGTAAATTTTTGTAATGTAGAAGTTTGATGGCAGAGAAAGAGAAATTTTCATGCCTATCAATAAAGCAGGAGCTTCTCCTTAAAATCTTTCAACATGAATCACATAGCTTAATAGGGGTAAATTATTTCAGAGGCTTTCTCCTATAGGACCTCACTCAATTTTACTCCCTTGTAGAAGAGACAATTTCTTCACCATGTGCACAATAAAACCAATACTCAGAGAAGGCAGATAATTCTCCACGAAGCCAGAAAACTAATAAGTGAGCAGTAAGTAACAATACCATCAAATACCCTCATCATATAGATCACTCATTTTAGAATTTTGAAATGTAATCATGCACTGTATCACAATACAGTACAATGCTTTCTTTTTGGTTTTTCTTGATTTGCATATAAGAAGTTTATAAATTTGTCTTTTTAATGGTTGGGATCATATCTAATAAATTTAATGATTGGGATGATATCTCATGAATTGGCTGTCCTAATTTCTAGAATGTGAAACCTCCGCAGACTCAGTAAGGATTGATCTATTTTCCTCCACTGTATTAACTGCTGCCCAGAGGGTGCTCTTGGCATTATCCACATGTGTCCCTGTGCTAAATTCCTAAAGGAATGTGTATTCTAAGGCAAAATTTATAATAGTAACATTGAATAAATAAAAAGTAGCATGTAAAAACTCTGAGTATAATTATTAAAAAATTGTATTAGTTCAGGTCAAAAATTTCAGGAATAAAGCCATATTAAAACTTTGCATGGAAAAATTAACTTTAATTTGTACTAAGCCTTAGAGTTAAGTTTCAATAATTTCTATAAGAAAGAGCAGAACAAACCAAGATAAAAATATCATTTGTGTGCTAGCACATTGTTGTTATCCCAAAATAATTAGCAGAAGTAGATAAATTAATTTAATCTTTTACAGATCACGGTTCTAACATAAAGATGTACACCTGACTCATCTAGAAAGAAGAGATTCACTTTGTTCAGCTTTCTGGCAATGGGAGTTGATGGGAGGCTCAATCAACATTATAGAAGAGTAGCTTAAAAAAGAAATGTCAGGGAATTTCCAAACTTAATATGTACTATGGTAATGAGTATCAAGAACAGCAGAGGGAAGGTAATAATAAAGGTGTAATTGGAATCTAGGAAGAGAACATTTTACATTTTATTGCTGGAATATTCTATACCAATATCTCTGGAAACATTAACTATCACATCTTTGAAAACTGCAGACAAGTGTATTTCATATGTGAATAAATCCATATACTCAGAGCCACAGTTTTATGGTACTTAAGATAGATCTTTTGATATTGTATTGATGAAAGAGCTCTCTTGGGGAAAGATGAAAAGGTAACGCCAAGACTTGTTTAAAAGATCAAAAAGAGAGATGCTGTTAATGTTCTCACGGTAAATATGATGCTCTCTTTATCCAGATGCATTTCTATTCTAAAGATAAATGGATATTTCTCAATAAAAAATATAAAATCTTAACATTTTTGAGGTGTTGAGAAAAAAACAAAATGATGTCAAAATAGATATCTGAAGCTACAACATTTCCTTGATTTATTAAACAGTGCAAAGAAGTTAAAGTAGAAAGAAGTTAGGCCTTTGCACATTTAAATTTCATCACATCTTAGAAAGTTTGGTAATTTTTTTAGATCTTAGATTACTCACCTAAAAAAATTAATGTATGTACTAAACTACCTTTAATTTATCTTCATGTTCTTTATTATAAAAATATAGTACATTAACTTGGAGTACATCTTAGGGACATCTTTAAAACCATATTTTAGAAAATAAACTCTTAGTGGAGAAAGAAAGGTGTCTCTCTGTTATGATGCAGGTGAAATTTGTAAGCTACTTTAAGCATGTTCCTTCCTCATTTCTTCCAAAGGAATGCATTTTGATTTTACAAAATGCTATATCATCTTAAAATATTTTCATAGATATTTATTTTATGAACAGAATTTTTTTACCAATAAAAATGTGAAGGAAATATTGAACCACAGCTATCAATTTCTCTCTGAATACAATCTTTTAATTATACCTTGCGTTCAGCTCCTCCTTAATAAAACAGAAGTGAACTTATTAAGATGGAAACTTACCCCAAAGTATAAACTAACTTTTTCTTTTTTTAAGTGCATGTACTGCCGAAGTAAACACAAAAAATCATTTTTTTCTTTTTTTCTTTTAATTGTACTTTAGGTTCTGGGGTACGTGTGCAGGGCTGTAGATATTTCTCAGCTTGAGGGAAATAACACTGACCCACCCCTAACCTCGCACAAGTTATAGTATTTTACAACCCAACTAGGTCACCAGTCATAGCAGGTACTTTAAACGATTGAATAAATTATCTCAGTTTGCTTTCTCCTAGTAAATCAGTTCAAAACAGCTTGATTTTGTACTATTAGAAAATATTATGAATCTGGAATCCTAACAAACAACTAGCAAAAATATTACTTGAAATATTTAAAATCAGACATCCTTAGCTTACTTTGCATTCTAGATGAAATAATTTCATCTTGTACCTATATGAAAGCAAATGGAATATATATCTCCTTTGGTCTGATTTTTAAAAATAATAAATATGTAAATACAGAGGAAAGTGTTAAATACTAAGTACTGGCTCACACTTAAGCACACAAGATCCAAATTTAACAAATGGAAGCATTTTGTCCCATTTGTCAGTTTTTTTTCTCTTAGAAATCTAACAGCCGAAGACCCAATTTAAGGATCTCTAGCTATACTATTTCCCACCTTCAAGATGTAACCATAATATTGAAGTTGATGTTTATCTTTTCTATGTGTTTATACTTTTGCTTTGTATGTGTAAATATATAATATACAATATTTTGGTTTGTTTTAAAAATTGAAGTAAGTCGCACAATGAATGTTTTTATAACTTGCTTTTTATTCAACATACTGTTTTGAATATGTATACATGTTGGTTAATATATACAAGAGTCATCAATTTTAACTGCTTTGTTACAACATAGCCAGGCATGGTAGTTCATGCCTGTGATTTCAATACTTTGGGAAACCAAGATGGGAGGATTGCTTGAGCTCAGGAGTTCAAGACCGGCCTGGGCAATTTAGGGAGATCTCAATCTTTACAACAACAAAAATTAACCAGGTGTGATGGCAAGTGCCTGAGTCCTAGGTAATTGGGAGGCTGAGGTGGGAGGATCACTTGGGCCCAGAAGTTTGAGGTTACAGTGAACTATGATTGTGCCACTGCTGTCCAGCCTGGGTGACATAGCAAGACCATGCCTCTAAAACAATGTTCTAAAGAATGAAGAATACACCACAATTAATTTTTTAAATATTTTCTCTATTAATATAGTTTGATGTTTTCTGCAGTTTTTCTTGCTTTCAAACAAGAATGCTACGAATATAATAGCACATTTCTCATTATATGGATGTAAAACTTGTTCTTCAGGATATAGACCTCACATACTTATCATTTTTTGTGTGATAAGAATGCTTAAAATCTACTCTCAGCTATTTTCAGGTATACAGTAAATTAACATTAGCCATTGGTATCATGTACAATAAATGTCCAGAATGTAATCCTCCTATCTAATGAAACTTTGTGTCCTTTGACCAACATCTCAATCACCCTGTCCCTGGCAACCACCATTCTACTTCTATTAGTTTAACTATTTTAGACTTCACATCTAAGTGAGCTCATGCAGTATTTGTCTTTCTGTGCTAGCTTATTTCATTTATCAAAATGGTCCCCCAGGTTCATACATGTTGTTGTAAGTGATGGGATTTCTTTCTTGGTTAAGGCTGTTTATCTTTCCTTAATTTTTGTTTTCAGACAATAAGTTTAAACATTTATATAAAACAGTTAAATTTAAGTATATATATTCTTATATTATCTGTTTGGTTTCCTTCTCAGGGTTGGTTGTTTATAACCCTTTTCTCATTTTTACATTGGATCCTTGGTCTTTTTCTTACTGACTTATAGGATTTCTTTATACAATCTGAATATCATTCCTTTATCTGTGGCAAGTATTGTAAATTTATTCTTTCATATTGTAACTTGTTTTTAAAGTGAAATTATGGTAACTTTATTAATTTTTAACTTATTACTATAGAAAAGTCTCATGTACATTTGTGAAAATAGGCAAAACGAATTAGATGGAAAAGTGGAATAACAAAGTGTAAATAGTTGAAAGAGGGCAAGAAAAATGTGGGAAAGGTATACAGAATAGGGGAAGACACAAAATAGCAATACAGTAGATACAAAGTCACATATATGCAAATTAAATGTAATGGGCTAAATATAATAATTAAATAGCAAATATTTCCAGGCTAGATTCAAAGTAAAACTATCTGCAGCTTATGAGAGACAAGCCTTAAATCATCAAGATGAATAAATGTTAAAAATAAAGAATAAAGACATACAATGCAAATATGAAGCAAAAGGAAACTGGTATAGTCATACTAATATCCAACTAAGTCGGCTTTAAGCCCCAAATCCTTTCTGGAGTTAGGGACACGTCATAATTGTAATTATTATCATGGTAATAATTATAATACACCAGGAACACATGAACATTTGTAATCTGTACACACTAATTATATAGTCTCAAAATATGTAAAACCTATAACTAAAAGAAGAAATAGACTAAGCCACAATCTACTTATTTGGATAGGTGTAGAATTTTATCAAATGATTTTTTTGCATTTACTAGAATTATTACATTTTTTTCATTTTATGCTGTGAGTATGGTCAATTAGATCAATGTATGAATATTTAAGGAAGCTTGCATTTCAGGGATGAATCCAACTTGTGTATATACACACACACACACACACACACACACACATACATATGTGTATATATATATACACACACACATATGTATATACACACATATATATGTACTTATATGTATGTGTGTATATATGTATGTGTATTTATAATCTTTTGTGAAGAATTACAAAACTATATTTATAAGGAATATTGGCCTGGAGTTTTAGTTCTTCTTCTATCTTAATCAGGTTTTATTATCAGGGTTATGCTAGTCTCAGAAAATGAGTTGGAAATAATTCCCTCATTCCCTCCTTTCTGTATAAATTTGTGTAAAATTGGTATTATGCATTCCATAAATGTTTAACAGAATTCAACAGTGAAACCCTCTGGGCCTGGACCTTTGTTTTCTTTCACTTTTCGTGGGCAATGTTTTTTTTAAATAAAAATTCGATTTCTTTAATTGGTATATATAAAAGTATACTTAAAATTTTCTACTTCATTTGTGATCATATTGGTAAATGGTATATCCTACTTTAATTTTGAAATTTATTAGCATAAAATTATGTACATTGCCTTTTTATCTTTTAATGTCTAATTTCTGTAGTGATATGCTGTCCTTTATTCCCAAGACTGGAGATTTGTGATTTCTCTGTTATTTGACTCATCAGTCTGATAAAAGGTTTATAAATTTTTCTGATTTTTTTAATCCACCAATTTTTGCTATACTATTTTGTTTTGTATTTCAGTCTTGCTCTGCTCTGTTTTTTTTTTTCTTCTATATATTTTTAAGTTGGTCATGTTCCTTTGCTTATTAACTTGGAAACAAGAAAACTAAGTTGAAACTCTCCTTCTTTTATATTATAAGCATTTAAAGATACAAGTTTTCTTCTGCATACCACTTAAGCTGCGTTTCACATATTTTGCTACGGTGTATTTTTGTTATAATTCAGTTCAAAACATTTTCTAATTTCACTTCTAATTTTTTCTTTGACTTATGTATTAGTTAGAAATACTCTATTTACCTTCCAAATATTTGATGATTTTATAAATATCTCTTTAGATTGCCTTTTTATTGAATTCCATTGTAGTCAGATAACATTATCTGTAAGCGTTCAATCTTTGGAAGTTTACTGTGACTTGTTTTATAGCCAACCATATGGTCTAAATTGGTGAACATTTCATCTGTATCAGAAAAGAATGTGTATTCTGCAGTTGTTTGGTTTAGTGTCTGATAAATTTCAGTTAGGTCAAGGTGGTTAATAACGAGGCTTAGATATTCTATGTTCTTATTGACTTATCTTATTCTTCAAATTATTGAAATAAGAGTGCTAAAATCTTTATTATAAGTTTGGATTTGTCTATTTATCACTCTAATTCTCTTCATTTTCTCTTTGTGTATTTTATAGCTTTATTACTAGTTACTTCCATATTTAAGATAGTTATGCTAACAAGCTACTGGAAAAGTGTTTAATATCCCTCAACGTGAAGAACTCCCTTTAGCATTTCTTGTGCTATGGGTCTCCTGGCAACATATCATTTCATCTTTTATTCATATCCAGATATTATTACTTTGCTTTGATTTTTGCTTGTAATTTCACTCAGTGTAGAATTTCTGGTTGACATATTTTTCCCAGCATTTTGAGATACCAATCTAGTGAGTTGGGTCTTGCATTTCCCTGTAAGTTGTGTGTTTTCTTTTATTCTGGGTGTTTTCAAGATATTTTCTTAATCTTTGATTTTCAATATTTCTACTAGAATATGCCTAAGTGTAGTTATGTTTGCATTTATCTTGTTCTGTTACCTGTGCTCCTTGGAACTTTATGTTTGAGAGATTTTTGATCATTATTTTGTCTAAAATACTACCTGCCATTTTCTATTTCTCCTCTCCTTCTGAGATTTCAAATATTAGATATTGTACAGTGGCTAATAGAAGTTCTTTTTACATTTTTGAAATCTTTTCTTGCTCGGTTTTTAGAATAGTATGTATTCCAAAAATTCATTGAATCACTACATGCTTCTGTTGTCTATTTAATAAATTTTTTATTTCAGATATTATAATTTTCCATTTAGAAATTATTCATTTTTAATAGCTGTGAATTGTCCACTGAGATTTCTTATATGCTCAATTATTATGATATTTTTAGCTGGGTGCAATGGCTCCTGCCTGTAATCCAAGCATTTTGAGAGGCTGAATGGGGAGGATTGCTTGAGCCTGGGAATTTGTGACCAACCTGGGCAACATAGCAAGACTCTGTCTCTACAAAAATTTAAAAAATAAAAGAAAAAATACTTTTATTTGATACAGTGAACTTTTCTGCTAATTTTGAGATTTGTGTCATCTTGGGGTCTATTTCTATTGACTATATTTTCTTTCCTAATGTCACACTTGCATACCTCAAAAATTGTATCAGATTAAAGATTTTAGCTAATACATTATAGAGACTCCTCTGAATTATGTTTTCTTCCTTTTAAGAATGTTGATTTCTTTTTTCTTCTAGCAGGCTGTTAACATATTCGTAGTCAAACTCCAAATCTTGGTGGAGGAGGGACTGGGGGGGCCATGTATGCAGATATCCCATGGTGAGAGAGGAAGGAAGAAGGAGGTTATGGGCTCTTTTTAATAAACAGTTCTTGTGGGAACTAATACAGTGAGAACAGCACCAAGCCATTCCTAAGGGATCCTCTCTCAGGACCCAAATACCTCCCACCAGGCCACTCTTCCAACATTAAGATCAAATTTCAACATGAAATGTGAAGGGTCAATTATCCAAACTACAGCATCCATGTATTACCCCTTCCTCACCACCACCCACCACCACACTAACTTCCAAGCACTTTTCAGCCCTGAATTCTGTTATTTGATTCCATAAACCCCTAAGAATGCCACTTTCTGATTTGGCTCTAGTCATCAAGTTATGATCTTACAGTACCCTAAGATAGAAAGCAGTTTAACGAATATCTCCTACAATACATTCTCTTTCCTCTCAGGGTCAATCATTTCTTCTCTTTTTCAGTCACTCCCTAGTGTCTTCAACACTGACTTGTATACTCTGTGTAGAGTTATAATTGCTGTCTATGGGATAGCCCTAAAAGTTTTAGCAGATGTAAATTACTCTGCCATGACTGGAAGCGACTCTTACTTGTCTGTAATAGTTTAAACAACTGTGGGGTCCCCACTCAGAGTAGTCACAAACCCAGCTCACAAAGACCCTTCTTTGTTCTTGGTGAGTTATACAAAGGAAAAAGCCAATGTCTCATTGTGAAACTGTTTATATGTCTATAAAATAACAAGGATAGAGCCTGTCTAAGGATCTGCTTTGTGGGCAGAATTTAAACTTACATCTCAGTAGAATTGACAAACACAGGGTATTCAGGGGAGAGTAGCCTGAGGGTTGCTCTTTTATACTAAAGTATTTGTTGATTCAGTCAGTGATTTAAAGCCTGGTCTAATTTTCTTACATCATAAAATGAGAGACATTAATACACACTTTCACCCAAAAGGATACTATATAGTCAAAAATATTTGAATTTCTCTAAGAAAAATACTATGAAAATATAGGATATATCTTATAAAAAAATTCAGTCTTCCAAATAGTTCCCACAATGTCCTTTCTACTGATACATAACTGATATTTAATAATAATAGTATTTGCATTTAAAATTACTTTGAATATTTACTCTGATCATGAGAAGTATATTGCCTTGAGGAGAAATTATACTGTAGTCATGATTAACTCTCAATTGAAAATTCTACATGATCTTTAAAAAATCTTTGTTAGCAATGTTGTATTTATTTTTCATCCTACAGCAGAAAATTAACACATAATTTTCTTTTAGTTTTTAAAATATATTCTACCACTGGCTTAAACCAAAGATTCCATTTTCTTTTTATACATTATTAATTATGACATTGAAAGCAGAGTATTCTATGACCATAAACATAGGGGATTTGATAGGTTGATTGGAATTAATCTGCTTCTCATCATGCTGTCACAACACCTCAGTAATTCGAGTTCATAATTAGTGTTAGGTCCCAGTCTACCCTACTATTTCTTCTCCCCAAATAATTTTTAATAGTACCCCATTTCACTACCCAAATTTTCTCTGTGTGAACAATACAACTTTTAGTTGTAAGTTATAACCAGAAGTTTCCCCACTTACAGTACCTTGCTTATCCATTTATGATATCAGTGTTTGTAAAGTCAAACTATCAGCTATACTTGTATATATTTTATTAGATTCTGGAAAGAGGTAGTGTTATTTTTGAATCATGAAAATTGTTACTTATTGTAGATATTATAATGCAGAATAAATTACAATCACAAAATTGATATATTTAAACAAGTATAGAGTAATTTTATAAATATTATAAAATAAAGTTTTTTATAATGACAGAAATAATAAACATATTAATATTTGAGTAAATGTTAAAGAGTCTATAATTCAAAAATAATGAAGAAATGGCACATACCTGGCATATTCTCCAGAATATCAAGATTAAGTAAACCAGTGTGGTTCAACCTGTTGACTGATTTATTCATTTACACAGTTAACATGCAAACTAATATAAATTCAGGTCATAACCTGGAGCAGAATAGTATCATATTCAATATTACTTACATTTGTAATTAATTTTGATATGCTTTATATTTACTTCGAACATAAATATGTGCTATTAATCAGTAATGTCACTACAGCTTTACTATTTATTTATTTATTTATTTTGAGTCCGAGTCTCACTCTGTCACCCAGGCTGAAGTGCAGTTGCATGACCTCAGCTCACTGCAACCTCCACCTCCTGGGTTCAAGCGATTCTCTTGCCTCGGCTTCCTGAGTAGCTAGGACTTCAGGTGTGTGCCAGCACATGCAGCTAATTTTTGTATTTTTAGTAGAGACAGGGTTTCACCATGTTGTCCTGGATGGTCTTGATCTCTTGACCTCGTGATTCTCCCACGTCGGCCTCCCAAAGTGCTGGGATTACAGGCTTGAGCCACCATACTCAGCACAGCTTTACTATTTAACTAATAAGCGATCTTTTCAGACAAACAGTTTAAACCAGTTACGTTGTGTGGTATGCCACACAGAGCCGTCTCTTCCTTTAGACAATGAAACACAGCATCTGTTTTTGTATGTTTAACATTTGCTTAAAGAAAAAAATATTAGACATATGTAATCTTTAAAAAAGTATTCTGTCTATTAATGAAAAATTAACACACTATTTGGGATAAGGACATGACCTACATTCCCTGTGGAATCTCAGATGAATACATTCCCTTCATAGGCAGGTCCAAATATATCCAAGCTGATGACCATATTTTGGGAACATATAAGATTCAAAGTGAAAACACAAATACATGTTTTTGGTGATATATTCATTATCCACAGTTAAAAAAAATGTCTACATACTTGGGTTGCAGTGCCTTCATTTCAATTAAATTTTTAAAAATGTACTGAGCACAGTTGTTTTGGAAGTCCATGTGCTGGACACAATAGAGAATCAAAAGTTAGAGCCTGTCCTCAAGGAGTTTTGTTTTGTTTTTTCTAATAGTTACAGAATAAGCCAGAAGTTAATAAGAGCCAGGGAAAAGGTCCAAAGCATTTTTAGAGGTAGAAAGTGAGTTTTCTGAGAAGGAAGTGAGTATGTCTCAAATGACACCAGAAAAGTAATTTAGCACTGTATTTAGGAAGAGCTTGCTAAAATTTGGAAGGGATATATAAATGAATTCAACAGTTCTAGGGATTTATTAAATAAAATTTGAGCTGAGAATTGGTATCATACGTCCCTGATTGAATTTCAATATTCAATCTCAGTGGTTCTAACGTTACTAATTTCTTTAACTGAAGGTTTTTAGCAGTATGCTATTCAATGCTTTTGATTCTAGACCTATTAAAACTCAAAGCAAAAGTATGCTGTATTATGAACTCAAATGTCAGTAACAGAAAGCATTCATTTAAGCTGAATGGAAAAAGATTTTAAATACATTTTTTGGTTCAGTGGCTACACTAATAATAACAGATAATCAGTGAGTATAACAGCAAGGGTCTTTTAAAAAAACTGCACAAGTCTATAATCTTTTATCTGAGACAGAAACCCAGCTTTTCAGTCTCTTATAACAAAAGACAATCCCACTGATTTTACAGTTCAGTGTCATTCCTACTGCTATTATTGATTTTCATAGTATACTGAAATACGTCCTGCAATATCTATAATTTATTTCCTGATCCCAGAACTAGATATTATTAGGTAGTTTCTCACTTAAAAGTTTAAAGTGAAATGTAACATTATTATTAATAATTATAGTGTTTATACCTGAATGTTTTCTGCATACTTTATGTGTTTAGAAAAATCTTTCCTGTAGCATATTGATTCATCAGAATGTAAGTTACCTCTCCTCTGAAAAAAGTTTCATTATCAAATTACTTTGGGAAATTTAACACCAAATACTTTCTTTTAATTTCAGATAATTACAATTTGAGTTATTGCTCATTGTAAATTTCCAATAAGTGATAAAATATATAACATTTTACTAAACTACTTAATCAGATATTTTTGCCTATGTAAAAGCACATACACATAGGTATATTTAAAAATATTCACCAGAAATATTTTAGCATAATGTGACATATAGGTAAAATGGAATCCTGCATGAATTTCTAATTATTCTCTGATATGGAATTTTGATTTTTGCCAAATGATCTTGGTCCTCCCCTAAACTAAGCCTGTTGTTCTTTTTAAGCTATAGTTGTCTTTGGAGAAGGTATTTGGGTACAGCTTATACAGACACACAGCTTGGGAAGAAACTAAATGTCAGGGAAAGGAAATGATCTGACTTTTTTCTCATTTCCCATCTCTCTTCCTCCTTAGAAAATTCAGTACAGTGAAGACATTGCCTTCCCTTTATGCTAATGGTTAAAATACATCAGCATATATCATTGGTTTCCAATACCAACTGCTCATTTGTGTCTCTTGGAGAGGCTGAAAAACAGAAATAGCCAGACCACACTCCATGCCAAAAAAATCAGTGGCTCTGGGTATGAGGCTCTGGCATTGTTTTTTCTTTTTTGTTTGTTTGTTTGTTTTGAGATGGAGTCTCACTCTGTCACCCAGGCTGGAGTGCAATGGCACGACCTCGGCTCGCTGCAACCTCCACCTCCTGGATTCACGCAATTCTCCTGCCTCAGTCTCCCGAGTAAATGGGATTATAGGCACACACCACCACGCTTGGCTAATATTTTTGTATTTTTAGTAGAAACAAGTGTTTCACCATGTTGGCCAGGCTGGTCTTGAACTCCTGACCTCAGGTGATCTGCCTGCCTCACCCTCTCAAAATGTGGGGATTACAGGCATGAGCCACTACACCCAGCCTGGCATTGTTTTATTGTGTGTTTTTCCTCTTCAGAAAGGAGAGGTGATAAAAATGTCCAGACACAAATGCCAAGAACTGGTGTCAACATACATGGAGACTGAGTGAGAAAGTCACTATTCTGAACTTGTTACAGCTATTATTTGAATCAGCAGTTTTCCAATGAGACACATTTGTGAAAAAATCTTCTTCCACTGCTCTTGGCCTTCATTCATTGCTTTTACCACCAGACTTCTATTGCAATCATGTATTTTTGACATCCTTAGACTAGATTATCTAAGGTATAGTGTAAATTAATGGGAAATGGGATTCAGTGTACAGAATTTTGTCCTACAGAAATGTCATCTTTTGCATTGGAGGTAGAATGTTTAATGGTTAGGAGAGATGGTCTGTGCATCATGTCTGATACTTGGCTTCATGTTGCATGAAAAATTACTACTTCTTTTTGTTGCTTTGCTTATTTACTCATCCTTAAATGACATTTAAAACAGTACTTACTCCAGATGTTAGAGGTAAAGATTCATGTAAAGAATTTAGTAAATAATGGATTTTAGTTATTTCCATTGTTATCATCACATTGCAAAATAAGCATATACACATTCAAAAGTTCAAGCCTCTTTTCCCTAATAAAGTAGAAAGTCATTAGGATGTTGCACAGAGCTGATTCCTCTCTTTTTCACTATTAGTGGTTACTGTCCTCAGCAGACAATGAGAGGACTCTAAGATCAAGCCTCTTGGAAACTTTTTGACTTTCCATTACAATACAAAAGAAAATAATACCATCTAATATTGAACTATAATCATGCCTAGAAAATAAATGCTCATCTCCATCTCTAAGGTCACACTCTTCTCTATCCATCCACGTCTCTACCTATCTAGATCCTAATGTTCAGTCAACATTCAAATGTACTGCTTGCTGCTTCCATGATATGGTTTGACTCTGTGTCCCCACTGAAATCTCAGCTTGAATTGTAATCTCCATGTGCTGAGGGAGGGACCTGTAATCCCCATGTGTCAAGGGAGGGAAGTGATTGGATCATGGGGGCAGTTTTCCCTATGCTGTTCTGGTGATAGTGAATGAGTTTTCACGAGATCTGATGGTTTTATAAGGCAGTCTTCCTTGCTCTCACTCACTCTCTCTCACCTGCCACCATGTAAAATGTGCCTGCTTCCCCTTCCACCATGATTGTAAATTTGCTGAGGCCTCCCCAGCCATGTAGATCTGTGAGTCAATTAAACCTCTTTTCTTTATGAATTACCCAGTCTTGGGTATGTCTTTACAGCAGCATGAGAATGAACTAATACACTCCATGATGACTTGCTGCTGCTTGCACTATTCTGTTCACACTCTAGGCACTGTAGCTCTTGGATTGCATTTATAATCACTCTCAAATCAGTTAGTTCATAATATAAAATTTAATCCTATGCAAAAGACTAGACAAGACTATTTTCCATTCCCACTGAAAGAGAAAGGTTGTCTACTACTTGAATCTATATATATTTTAAAAATATTCTGGCTGGGCACAATGGCTTAGGCCTATTTTCCCAGTACATTGGGAGGCCCAGGAGGGTGGATTGCTTGAGTCCAGAAGTTTGAGACCAACCTGGGCAACATTGTGAAAATCCATCTCTACTAACAATACAAAAATTAGCTGGGCATGGTGACATGCGTCTGTAATCCCAGCTACTTGGGAGGCTGAGGCACAAAAATTACTTGAACCTGGAAGGCAAAGATTGCAGTGAGCTGAGATTGTACCACTGCACTCCAGCCTGGCTAACATAGAGAGAGTCTATTCCTACAACAACAACAAAAGTTCAACCCTCTTTTCAATCAAAACCCATAGCAATATTCGAAGCCAGAGTTCTGTAAATTACTGGAATGTATCCCTATCCTTTCAAGGTGAGAAATATGACATCCTTGCTACTGCTCAGCTATCAAGTGAAGGAAAAAGTAGGTCAAGAGGAATTTAAATAAATTATTCAAAATTGAATATGAAATAGTTTGGAGACTCCAGTATGGTTGCCAACAAGTCATTAATAGGTAGGATGCAAAGAAAGAAGTTTAGAAAATTGAAAAGTTGTGAGGATGTTGCCTTGTGGTATATCCTTAATACCAGCATTGGGAGTGTTTGTGGAGTTCTTATGTGACAAGTCCTGCCCTAGCTGACACTAACGCAGCTGCCTCCAAAGTAGCAATAATGGGCATGGTGTATTTGGCTACACATTTTTTGTTGTGATTCATTCAAATTTCTACTCTCCCCACATGACTTTGTAATCCATTATTCATCCTAAGAATCTAGCAGATGATGACCATATGAACTCTAGAAGCTACACTTAATTATGCTCTACTAGAAAGCTGAGATATTTCATATCGTCATAACAATAACTCAATTCATATGTGTTCTTTTGGGAGGCCAGCCCTAAACAAAAGTGCCATGTTAGCTTTTTTACCATAATGCCATGATACCACCTTTAACTGAAATTCTCATTATTCAAGTCACAAAAGCATTAGGCTGCAAAGCTGGGTCATTGTCTTCTGAAGCTGCCACTGTAATACCTACGCAGGGGAAATATACAGGAATGATAGGATTCTTGGGAAAACTGCCAGGAAGGAACATGTCACTGGGTAAGAAGCATCAGAAAAAGGGCAGGGAAGATGTATGATCATTAGGCTGGCTACTTTACAGATAAGGATAAGATGTTCAATTAATTCTACAGATCAACATAAATATTAGTTATCATTTTTCTCCATTCATGCTTTAAACTCATTACAAGTATTTTTGCTTGAAGTGATGACCAAAGTGGCTTTTGTTCTTTGAATTTTGAGGTGTGTGTAATTTAGCATTTCTGTGAAACCTAGACACTTAAGATTTTTTTGCAGCCAATAATCATTATAATACAGACAAAAGACATTGAATTTTCTCACCAGAAAGATTATATAGTAATGCAGTAACACAATAGTGAATATTTTACTTATCCTTTCTTGCTATGCTCAGAGGACAGGCATTAGACATAATCTTAGGATCATGGACTAGTCCAAATTGAAGGCAAATGTGGAATCCTTTAAAGGCGTGGCATTAAGAAACATAGTTTTATTTACTCACCTCTCCATGTTCATTCTACTTTATTAGATTCTTTAGAGAGATAGGCAGATATAAAAACATAACTCAATTGCCTAATCTAGCATATATGATTCATAAATACCACTTTAATTTCACCCAAATATTGGTTTCTTTTCTGAACTAATCTGGAGAATTGTAATGACAATTCCGTAATTAGGACTACTTTTTAAAAAAAGAGTGCCAAAGCCATCAGGTAATGCTTGAAATATGCAAGAACTTCAAACTGTATACTAATAAATCTGTTTACTATGAGCCATTTTTAATCTTTTGACAATCTGGTTAGGCAAAGGCAATAAGAGAGAACACTTCTTATATTCATATGTTTTTACCTTAAAATTACATATTTTTCTTTGTCTATGTAAGATGCAGGGGATGATTGAATGAAAGATTTTTGTTTATGTATCTGTTGAAAGATGCCAAGCCTCCTTTTCCCACAACAAACTGGTGGATTTAGTTCCTTACATGCATGCAGACCTTGTCTCCCCTCCATGGTGGGATTCTCAGTCTTCCCGTTATTTCTAACTATTGCTGTTTATATGCCATATTACATTCTCTAATTTCCTTTTATCTTTTCTTTATTTTGCAATGTCTCAGCACGTGTCTTTTTAAGACAAGTTAATTTAGCCAATTACTCCAGTTTGGTTGAAGATAAAATCTTTAATTTATCCAGCCCTCCTTTTATTCTTTCTAGGATACTCTTTTCATTAATTTCATGAAACATTCTAATTCTGTAGTTTAGAGAAAAGCTAATATCATCCATATACACATGCATGCACACACACACACTCATACACAGACACACTCAGATGCAACCACACATACCTATACTTTCAAAACTAATTTTACTTTTCTTTTTATGGTAAATAATTCTTTACATTTTTTCAAAAGTATCTGATACGGTAAGAGATTTCAACTTGAGAAATCTGTATTTCTTATGTGTTATTTTAAAACTGTTTTAACTCATTTACATTTTAGTAAAACTAAGTTTCAGCTCTTTTCTCAAGGGAATATTTTGACAGGATAGAGAATAAGGACCCAGAATGTCTGCAGGAATATCTGAGGACATTATTATTGAAAAATGCATAAAGAAAAGTACTGAAAAACTTGAAGCACTTGAAAATGGAAATGCCATTTTTTCATTCAGCAGTTGATTAAAACATTGCATATACAAGTTACTGTTTTAGGCAGAAGAGCAGATAAAAAAAATGTCACCTCAATCTTCAGGTTAGAAAGAGATATGTGAGATATAAAAAATTATGTGGAATGCACTAAATGAATATAGATGGAAGTGACCAGTTCTACCTGGGGCAACTTTCAAAAAGAAGGACATTTGAGATGAGTATTCAAGATGACCAGAGCAGCTAAAAATGACCTTATTGACTTCATAGTTTAGATGTATTATGTGAGTTAATTATTAACATAGATGTATCCTACCTCTATCATTTAACATGTTTAAATGCCTTTATTCTCGTACTCATTTAAACTACTTCTGCTGCTAATTTGGATGACCTAGCAGAAATACTTGTTTCACATACTAGATGTTTTATTCCTAAATATGTGTTGTCTACTGCTCTCATGTGTAAATAGGGTTTTTGTTCATACTGTATAAACAGTGCAATGAAAATGATACACCCAAAATATAACTACACTGGTTCAGATTATGAGAAGATAACCACAGAAACTGTATTACAAGTGACAAAATATTTCAGTGTTTCATTATTCATTATTCAAAGCACTGGGGTTACAAAATTTGTGTACCTTCTCCAACTCCCTTGCCTGCCTCTTTCCTGACTCTTTTACATTTGATTCCCACTCATTCCCAGAGCCTGGTACTTGAACTTTACAGTAAATTTAATCTTTGCCTCAAGTTTTCTAGAGGGCCTGGGTCAACACAATTTCTGCCTCAGGATGGGGCTTTGGAGTTGGATTAATCAGCTCTTAGAAAACAACAACAAGAAAAAACTGCATTAAGTGACATCACATTAATTATTTAAATAGATTGTGATGGTGAGAAATTATTTATGACTATTTAAGAATAGAGTCCTTACAAATATTAGAGTAAAAAGCAAGAGAAATTGCTATCCAAATTATTACATGACCAGAAAGCCAGAGGACAGTAGATCAGCAGCCTTGGAAGTTTTTCTATGACAAAGTTAGACTTTCAGGGTAAAAGATTGGGAGACTGAGATCTGGGATGGGGCAATGGGTGGAAAAACTGGAAAACAAAGAATTTTCAAATTTTAGCCTCTGGCTATTGTCATAGGCCGTCATTCAGCACTCCCTTCCCCATTCCTGGAGGGGAAGGCATGGGACTTTACAGGAGGCAGATGTCTTACAATAAGACATTTAGTCCCTTAGGATACGCTCCTGTCTCCCCATGTTATCTACGGGGCATAACCAAACTCATATCTCAGCTCAGCCTTGAAAGGGAAGTCAAAGCTCCAAGAAGAAATAGCCTATACCTGAAAGGTAATGGCAGCACCTGACAAAGAGCGATGAGACACTGGAAAGGATGTTGAGTCTGAGTCTTGACTGTGAAATTGGAAAGCGAGATGGAATATTTCTAGAATCTCAGGAGTCAGAATTTAATATTTTGGAAAGGATGACAGGAATTGGTCCTCTTAATTTGCTGAGTTTGCTCCCAGGAACCTAGAGTCTGTGATAGTTGAAACCCCCCAAAGTGGAAATGCAAAAACTTCCTTGGCAAAATGTTAAATAGGCAATCAGAAGGTTCTGGCATACAAGACTGTTATCATGGCTTTTTGTGTATAGTTCAAGAATCCACAAATGTCCAACTTCCCCAGGGGTAGATGAAGAATCTTCTCTTTACTTGGTAAATAAGTAAGGTACTATTGGAGTGGGGGTGGGTACAAGAGTATTTACTATCATAATAGTGACAGTCCTTCCTAGGGCGAGGTCCTTAGTTATGGAATTCTTCCTTTGACCAGACCTCCCTATTATTTCTAGGAAAGACGAGATTCTGGAATGGCTGCAAGTGTGAGCACTTAATCATCAGCACCAAGATAGATATACTCACCACAATAAACACTAGAATCAGAGTGCCAAACAAGGTTTTAATCCACACTGATATATAGTCACAGTTAACAGACTGTGGTATTCCCATGGTGGTGAGATAGATGCACAACTGACTAGGGTGCATGACTTACATAATAAAAATGAATCAACAGCAGTTTAGCAGAGAGCTAATGGCAGCTATTGGAGGGGACGTCATCATGACTAGTTACCCAGTTTCCATAGATAAGCTGTGCCAGATACCCATGACACACTGACAAGAAAGCTGGGTTACCTAAAGCAGTATATACAATAAATGCCCCAGCTGTTCCTCTAAAGAATCATGGAGCTCTTTGCCAAGGCAATTGTTTACTGGAGAATGAAAGAATATGCAGATTTTCTAAAGGATGTTAGGTGTGGGGTTCTGGATGACTTGTTACTTGAAGATTTGAATGGCTACCATGGTCCACCAGTTACAATGGGGATAAAGATCAAGTAATAAACACAATTCTGGTTTAAGGTCATTTTACAGGTCTGTGGGCCCACCTTGTGGTACTTCCCAGTGACTTGAGACAGTGGGAGGCCGTAAGTTGGCATGAGTAGGATGAATAGGCATTGAATGGGATATAATCATTGCGGACCTTCTCATTTTCCCTTGACTACCTCTTTAATGTTTCCATGTTGATTTTCTGTTTCATTTCCAGACTTGCGTGAAATGTTCCACCAGACCCTATGACATTTAGTAGCCCAGAAAGCTGCCGGGGGCTGAATGACACTATCTGAAGGTACGAGCCAGTTAGCTCTCCATAGGGAGGATTTTGCCAGTGGGAAATAGATGACTGACTGCAAGACATTGAGTCAGTAAATCTTCCCCCTTTACCCTTTCATGTGATGCTCTGTGGTGTGATTTCTCCTTGTAAACTTTCCAGAAAAGTTCTGCTTGACAAGTCAATTTGCTTCTGAGTGACCACTTGGGTCTCTTTATGGCTTATGGCAAAGAAGTTGCCATCACAGTAGTGAATTGCAAACAATTGCTCTTGATCTTTAATTCCCTCACTTCTCCTTTCTCTTCACCTTTACCAACCTGGGCTTGGACTTTCCAAACAGCATCAATACATTGATCTTTACCTTAGGTTCTAATATAGGAGCCAAGATAAAGACACTGTATGTATATTTAAAGAGAGTTAACCGCTTTTCAGCTAATTTGACTTGTAATATTTAGGAATTAATTCCATATTATATACCACCCAACAGCTACAGTGGTGAGGTTATCTCAATCCTATGAAGAAGGTGAAAGTGAAGTAAGTCTATAATTATTTTAAGATTTCACAATGAAGGAAAACTTCCCAAACCTTTAACTCAGTAATTAAAATTATTTACAGTTTAACATTCCTGAATTTTGGAAACATAACAAGTATGTTTTAATACATACATAAAAAACATGACAATAATTCAGCAGCAAGTTTGATCAAGAAAATGTTAATATTGTCAATCGTATAGAATAATATTTAGTGTAAAGTTCAACTGATGCCTGATTTGTGTTGTAAAGTATAAAGCTTGTATGTTTGTTTAGGTAAGTTGTGTGCTGTTATAAATAACAGTATTTTACAATGGTAAAAAGTTATCTTCATATTGCATAAAATTTAAGAAGATGATATGCCTTTATCTTCCATATATTTACAAAAGATTATTAAGGTTAATGCTAAAATTAAACATAGAGTGACTATGAATTAGTTGTTAATTAGAATATTTTGCAAGTATAAACTTAAGGCTCTCCTAGAAAACGGATATTCAAAGATTGCTTGGCTTAGTTCAAGAAATAAAACAGCAACATATTCTAATGAAAAGTTATACATTTTTTCTATTTTATAAACTTAGTTACTTAAAATATGAGAAATACTGTTCCATTTAGGATGGTGCCAAAGAAATTATGATTTTGCCATTATTGTCAATGGCAAAAGCCTCAATTACTTTGGCACCAACCTAATAGCTAAATTATGTCAAGACTTGTTTTCTAATTCATAGACATTTGCTGCTCCTTTGGCATTGAATGCACGGTAATCAGTTCTCATTTGGCAAAATCCTACCTATCCTTCTAAAACCAATCATGGTGCCTTTTCATTATTTACCTATTCATCTACTAAATTATTCCAAACTTACTTATTGAGTGACTTGTAGATGCCAGGTACTATTTTGGGTTCCATAAATGGAGCATGAAACTAAGCCTGTTGCATTATGGGAATAATATGTGAGTGGGAGATGCAGGCCATGAACAAGCAAACACGTGAATCTATTCTGCAATCCAGGTAATCGTAAGTTCTATGGTGAAAACTCACTAGGAAAAGGTGACAGAGATGGGATCTAACCACAGGGACTATTTAAATAGGATGGTGCTTGCTGGCCTTTTTCGAAACTAAAACCAAGAAAGGTCTCAGTGCAGATGCAAGACACTCAGGAAAGAATAAATTTTATTTGTTCAAAGAACAGAAAAGACTTTGTAGACAGAGCAGGGTCATCCAGTGGGAGAGTGTTGGAGATACTCTTGGATAGGATAGGTATGCAGGTTCAGATGACATAGGGCTTTGCAGTCGATGATAAAGCAATTGAGCCCTATTCTAAAAGTACTGGGAAGAATCCTAAGAATTTTGAACAAGGTAGTGATGAAGTCTCATGTATAATTTCAAACAATTATTCTTGCTGTTGTAGGAAGAATAGATTATAAAAGTCAAGAAAATGTGATACATATACATTGTGGAATACTATGCAACCATAAAAAATAACAAGGTCATGTCCTTTGCAGGCACATGGATGGAGCTGGAGGCCATTATCCTTAGTAAACTCACACAGGAACACAAAACCAACTACTGCATGTACTCACTCATAAGTGGGAGGTAAATGATGAGAACACAGGCAACTTAGAAGGGAACAACACACACTGGGGTCTTTCAAAGGGTGGAGGGTTAGAGGAGGGAGAGATTCAGGAAAAATAACTAATGGGTACTAGGCTTAATATTTGGGTGATGAAAAAATCTCTGCAACAAACCTCCATGACACACGTTTACCTTTGTAACAAACCTGCTTATGTGCTCTTGAACTTAAAAGTTAAAAACAAAATGTGAAGAGGAAAGTTAGTAGCTGGAGTGAAAGATATTGGTGGTAAGAGATCCGGGAGTGAGATGGTGTGAAGGAGTACAACAGAATTCTCTTCCCTGAGTGCTTTCTCTCCTGCTTTGGGTGAGGGTTGTGTGTGGGTTTGTGGGCTTGTGTGATGGTGGTGAATGTGCTGCCAGCAGTCATGTGGGTGAACAGCAGGAGTGAGATGTGGAGGGAGAAAGATATTTTCCCAAAGACCCTCAGACCATGCCGATGCTTCAAGGTGGCCCCACATCATCCTGAATGGTCCTATTTGTTCTCAGTTCTCCTTGTAAACTGAATAGGTATTAGGACACCAGGATAAGCCATGGTGGTAATAAAGTTCATGCCCACAGATATTGTGTGGAATACAGAGTTTAGATCATGAAATTACAGCAAAAAATAAGTGAGGGAAGTAATTGCCCCAAATTGGTCTGGTCACCAAATCTCATTTTCTTCTTCTTGAGAATGCGGCAAGCCATTTTGGTGCTTTCTTAGATTAGGTGACTGACTGAGCTCTGTTCATTGGTATGTGGGAGAAAGACATGCATGTTGTTTCCTGTCCTGACCTCTGAAATTGGCTGTGTGGTCATCCACACAGCATAAAATAGAATGCTTCAAAGCCAGAGGGAATGGCTTCCCTCTCTACAGCAAACCTGCATTACCCTGTCTCCTTCGTCAGAACTAGAACTCTATTACATGAATCCACCAAGATTTGGGGGCTTTGATAGTGACAACTGGCCTATCCTATGTAATAAAATATCCTATGTCTATTCTTTTAAATATTTGCATTGAAAATGAACGTTAGTTTTATTTTCTGCAAGTAAGAATTGTAGCAAAAGAGATATCAAATTAACAAAACCTAGAAAATGGTAGCAGAAAGGATTTCTCTCTTTATATCCATGATACATTATTGTTAGTATTCTCCTAAATACAAAGAGGAGAAATGTCTTTATTTCTTTTAATAGAAAATTAGAGTCCTGATTCTACTCCATAAAAGTTAATTCTGGTGTCTGAAATGGATATACTAAACATGGCCTCTTAAAAATATGACATATAAGAATCATTTTTCCAAAGAAAATATCATACTTGGGGCTTACATATGGAGAACTATTTACATACTCTATTTTCTTATCACCAACTATTTTATTAATTATTATATACTAATAAGCATAAACATAAATGAGTAGGGATTTCAAATGGGCACTCATTAACTTCCTCTAGACTGATTATGCAATGTCATTTTACAATATACATACTACACATAATCAAATGTTTCTTTTTGCAATTTTATGTTAATTATTAAACTTCGAGTGAACCATTATGAATAATTATTAACATATTCTACTCATTGCTACTATCATTCATATTTTTATAACAAGGACTACATTCCAGAAAGAAAAACCTCATTATGTTCAAATATCATTTGTGCACTTTGGGCTTCAACTATTTAAAATATCAGAGAAATAACTAACATATTCAAGGGCAATTTAAAAACTGCCCTAATGAAAATAATGAGAAAAACGAAATTCCCATTATTTTTCTTGACTCTTTATTTGTTTAAGGGACATTATTTTCTTGATACAGACACTATAAAAATAAATGCAAACAATAATTATTTTTCTATAAATGATGTAGAGCATTAATTTATGATAATATTTATGTAATGAAGAAGTTTTATTGGATTACAAATCTATAATATTTGTCACCAAAGAAAATATAACTTGCTTTTTTTTCTTAACAATAAGTCAAAATTGTTTTGTAAAATGAAGGTCAAAAAAATATTGAGGAATGCAAATACATGATCTTAGCTTTCATGGTATCCAGGAACTTAGCAGACTCAAACTCATGCTTTAGGTAGTACACAGGTTGCAGGAAAAAGGATGAATTTCATTTGGAAAATGAAAAGTTTGAAGCTTAATATAATGGGGAAAAAACAAATATGTCTTAGAATGAATTCTCACTTGAGATAGCGCACATCACTCTGATAATTAAGGATATCATTGGTTGGAGGTGCTGTGATACATGGATACATGTGCAATTGCATGTGAAATTGGAGTAGGTGACTGCTGGCATCCCATCTACCACTGACATTCTACAGCTTAAATGTTGGAAAAATCCTCACTTTGCTTTTGATTGCATAAAGTCAATGTTAAGTGTTTTCATCTGATTTATTACTGAATTGGCCACAGATGGAAATCTTATCAAGTAGTTACATATTTGTTGAGTTATCAAGTTTTAGAATAGTTGGCATAAGAATAAGGGTTAATGGTGCAGATAGAGCACCTCATCTACCATTTAGAACTCTATAAATACTAGATCATAGAGTTAGCTATGCTCCAGGGGAAACTGACCACCAGGCATGCATGCATTTTTCTTTATCCTAAGCAACACAGGAAAGTACCATGAAATATTTGTCCTCCATACCACTGCACATAGCTATTGCAGAGAGATATAGGGAGATGTGCTGCCTCCTTCCCTCTTCACTGAAGGGGTGATTGTCCCAGGTTTGGAGGTTGCTGTCCCTTGGCAGTTCAGCGGTCAGCCTCTTCAGGATGGCTTCAGGGCAGAGAGCTGTCTGTTCATATTCCTTGCTGAGGGAGCTGAGATTATATAGGCCTTGTCGATTGGGCCCAGTGAAGGATATTTTACTTTCAGAGCTTCTCCTGAGGGTCAGATAAGCCAGGGTTTCTCAAATTTGGTAAAATTGACATTTAGGGCTGGGCAATTCTTTGTTGTAGGGGGCCATCCCATGCATTATAGGATGTTTAGCATAATTCCTGTCTCCTACTCTCTAGAGGCCAGCAGCAACTCCCACCCCTACCTCAGTCATGATAATCAAAAGTGTCTCCAGAATTATCAGACGTCCCCTGGGGTGACAAAATAGCCCCCATATGAAACCACTTACCTAAAGTTGTCAGGTCAACAACTTCTCCCACTTTTCAATCCCCTTCCCCACTGGGTATTGATTCTAATGAAACATCACAATAAACATTTGAAATATAAACCCTGTCTCTGATTCACAGAGACAAAGAAATGCTACTTAAATCCAAAATTGACTAGTCACTAAGTTCTTAGGAAGACGGCTCTAAATCAGCAAATGTATTTTTAACTTATTGCAAAGGCTGTTTAAAGAAGCAGAGAGATTTAAAACTGAAGTAGGTGGACGCCATTTTAACAAATGAACCCATGTCTGGGTGTGTAAAGGTATAGGCAGAGGTGAATTTCAGGGATGGAAGGAATTGCTCTGCGTTGTTTAAAAAGAGGATTTTTTTAAAGTATCAAGGCCCAGGGGGCAGCAGTGTAGTTGGTAGAAACATAGAGATAAACAAAATTGAGAGATGCTGGAGCCTGTACAAAACTTAGTCTAGTTAAAAAGCAGGAAGGGAGAAATAATTAGCTTATTAGCGTTATCGTGACATAAGTAAGACTTCCTATCCTTCAACTATGTAAAAATCTGCCACACTCACAGATACCTTATATGCATGGAGGGTGTGTGTATGTGAGTGCATGTGTGTGTAAAAAATGAGGAAAAGGGGCTGTATTTTATTCTATAGGCACAGCCTTTTATAGAAAATCAGCACGTACAACACAAGTATGTTGATCCTTAAAATCAATGTCTTCAGGAGTAGCCTTAAGTTTGATGCACAAGGGGAAATATGCATGTTCTCAGGCCTCCCCCAAATCTCAGGAAACATTGGTAAGGAACTGGACATTCATGGGAAATCCATGCCAATTCAGTGGCAATTTTAAAAAGCTAGGTCTCTTTGCTGACATCCAGGTTATCCAGAAACATAGTTCATACACTTACTATTTCATGTTTTCCAAAACATTTTCACACAAAGCACCTCGACTGAGATATATCATACGTTATTTTGCATCTTTACTCTGACAGACTATTAGTCAATCTCCAACTAGAGGATCATCTCAGAGGATTGAGTCTGCTCCTTCAGTCTGCTTTGTCCTTTATCCATATTTCTATCAGAGCTCTTAGACCGTAAAATTGATGATTGCTATGAAGTGTTTTCTCCTCTACTAGAGTGGAAGCTGATCAAAGGCCAGGACTTCATCTCACTCACTTTGTATCACTAAATATCAGCACAGAGACTTACCCACAGTGGATATTTAATATATGGTAATTGAAAAACAAGAAGTATGAAGGTGACTGTCATTTCAGTTTTTAAAGATCCAATCCAAGTATACCTGTGTAAAATGTGTCTTCATGCGGTTACCTGACTAAATTATAGGCTGTACAGATTATCAAAATTAGAAAAATGGACATAGATTAAAAAAAAAAGAATGTAACATGGAAGCCTGTTAAGTGCATGCTAATATATATTGTTCTTATATGATTTAAAATATATACATGTTTAAAATGTGATTAACCTAGAAATGCCATTGAAATTATTTTCTTTGATCCTTTTATTGGTGCTAAATAATGGTGCTTTTTAGTTGCAATAATAGCTACAGACAACAAAGGCATGAATATCCTTACTCTTGTTCACAATAATTTTCGGTCCAAGTTTGTTAATGTTGACTTAGAAAAAAGAAGAATTTTTTTTAAAAAAGTGTTATTGTATTAATAACATCTCATAAAACATTGTTCTACTGCCAGTGCAAAATGACTTTCAAATATTTGTAGCATATGATCATACCTTTCCTGTAGTTACCAGTTGCTGGCCCTAAGGTACATTTTCATGTAGTTAGTTACATGCTTTGTCTTTTATCTCTAGCCAGCCTTCCTTCTTTAATTATTGTGGTTTTATGTGTGGAGTAGACTGTCGTTGGGTTTCTGCTTTAAAAAAAAATACATTTCTTAATTGGGGTTGGTGTGGGTCAGACTTGGAATTACTCTTCTCTGAACTTCTTCCAATCTGTCTGGGGCTTAGATACCTCAAACTGAATTCAGCATCCAGGTGTGATATTCTTAGAATTTCAGGTGCTTGTCAGTCCATAATGAGATGAGACATGTCTTCATTTGTCACTTAGTAGAACTTTTTTGGTGCTTAAGTTCTGTCATCTTGATTGCTACTCTAGTTTTGAGTCAAAAAATGGATATCCAGAAGCCAATATGTCTATGAGTCTCAAATAGCTTTTTCATAAAAGTACTTCTCATGTTACGTAGTCCAGTTATCTATAGTTGTGCAACGAACTACCCCAAATCTTAGTAGCCTAAAACTGATTTTGCACATGATTTGTGGATATGGAATTTGGGAAGAGTTTGGCTGGGTGTTTCATCACTAATTCATGTGATTTGAGCTGGGGCAGAAAGGGGTGAACAATTCATCTTGAAGATGGAATCTTTACACATGGGACACCAATGTGTTCTTTGCCCTCATCCCAATCCCTTGGTGGTTTCTCATTCTCTAGTGCTCTCTAAATGGCTTCCAGGAACAGATCAATTTAGGTTCCAACTCACCAGGTGAACAAATTGTGTCCAGAGAGGCAAGATCCTTACAAAAGAGGCAAATTCCCAGCCAACCTCATTGTTGAAAAGAAGTGAATTCCTGAGCGAGGTGAGGGCATCATTCCTCTAATATGTCTTTATAAACTGAAACATGATTTTTCTATTCATATGATTTACCCAATCTGTTTTGCTTCCCCACAAGTAACTGTCACAGAAAAGAGGATATAAAATCATACATTTAATGGATGGGTAAAGTTATACATATGAATGCTGTTCCTCCTCTGTGTGAAAGTTTGCTAGAAAAATATTTTTGCTTTATTTGCCTCACCTTTAACTATTTCTATAGACCTCATTCTTTCCACTTCCTATGTGGTAATTTCCTGTGCATTTTCTTTCCAAGTCTAACTCTTTATGTTGCATGGCACATGAAATTCTACAACCCTCAAAAATAGTAGTCAGGATTTCAGGCCCTGTCAATGTGGGCATCTACAACTGAGATACATGCATGAAGTAGAGACACAAAATGTTGATCTGTTTCTAGACCAGGAACTAAATAACTATTTTCATCTGGGGAAACTACAAAGAAACTAGTGATCTACTTGCAGTCCTGGGTAAAAAAGGAGCCACTCTTGAAAAATGGGAAACCCAAGCTGCTCCTACAGGAAATATGAGATCTAAATTCAAATAATATGTAAGTACATCAGATTGATCAAATAATATAAGAACTGGTGAGATACTGATAAATTTCCTAGTGCCATGAACAAGACAAATTTAAAAAAAAAACGACTATACTGAAATACACATGGGGCGGACTCCCGTGAAGAATCTTCTTTGAATCCTACATATTATCATATCATATATATAATATCATATATCATATCATAAATATGAACCATTATCACACATATATATCACACAAGAGGAAATTTTTAGAGTGTTTCACTAGAATCAAATGCTCAGAAAATGTGCCCTAATAACTAAAAAGAATAAATATGTTTGGAAAGACTTTAAAACAGATCTATTTGAAGCATCTGCATAATAATACACCACATGGAGCCAGAGAGAGGTATAAATATAAAGATTATTTAAAGACAAAACCTCTTAACTTTCTAGATCTAAAATAAGAAATGAGTTCACAGGTTGAAGGCTATACAAATCTTCAAACAATATTAGTATAAACTAACACACACCTGATAAGAAAAAAATGAAAGTAGAACTTCAAAGACAAATAGAAAAATCATAAAACTTGAAGACAGATGAATAGATTACTTGATTTTAAAATACATAACAACATTTATATTGACAGATCATTTAGCATTAGCAAAAAGTTAGACCAATATTTTAAAGTCCTCAGGAAAAAATATAGTATTATGGTTTTCCAAAGATTTTATATTAGTTGCCATTCGAATATGAGATAATATAACAGTTTTTTTAACCTTCAGGACAAATTTTTACTTTGAGCAATTTTAAACCTTTGTAAAAGTAACACAATTAGTATAACAAATATTGTACATGGATTATGCGGAATCATAATCATTAACATTTTTCTACGCTAGTTTTTCCTTTTGCCCTAGCGATCTATCTCTAAATACGCTTCTTTTCTCTGATTCAGTTGAGATTCTCTTGCATACTCCATGACACTTTACTCCTATTTTAACATCTTTCCTAAGAATAAGGATATTCTCATTCAAAACAATAATGCCATGATCGCACTCTAGAAAATTAACATTGACATACATAATACAGTAAAACACATATATTACACAGTCCGCACTCAAGCTAGCCTCATTGTGCAATAATGTCTTTAAAAGTTGTATATATTCAAGAATATTCAAAGCCCCATAAAGAATCATACATTGCATTTAGTTGTCATGTCTCATTTTGATTTTTTTAAATCTAGAACTATTCATTTGTTTGTTTGTGGTTTTTTTTGAGACAGCGTCTTGCTCTCTCACCCAGGCTAGAGTTCAGTGGCATGATTTCGGCTTACTACTGAGAGCCTCTGCCTCTCAGTTTCAAGCGATTCTCCTGCCTCAGCTTCCCAAATAGCTGGGATTAAAGGCCTGCACCACCACACACATCTAATTTTTATATTTTTAGTAGAGACAGGGTTTCACCATATTGGCCAGACCGGTCTCAAACTCCTTACCTCAAGTGATGCCCCCCACCTCAGCCTCCCAAAGTGCTGGGATTATAGGCATGAGCCACTGCACCTGGCTTTTTTGTTTTGACATTTAGTAGAGTCCAAGATAGTTTATTTGTACATTGCCAATCAATATGGATTTATACTATTAAAAACACTTCACTTCATTGAAAACTTTCTCATATTTAGATATAGCTCCATGGTTCTCAATTGTGTGTCTGTAACATTATTTATTCATGTAGAGATTTACTTTTTTTTGCTATTGTACATGATTTAGAAATTTCTTTATTTTTTTTCTGTTTTATATTTGTATCTCCTTTTTTCTCCAATATTGGGACCAATGGATAAAACAATGGTCCCAATATTATCAATGTATTTACTTATTTGTTTACTCAATCTTACAACAAACACACAATGGTCTGTGATTACTACTCCCAGAACACTTTCAAATGTAAATCTGCCAAGGAAAGTTTAAGATTTACTTGTACTACTTTTTGTACCTAAAATATATTCCATTGATCCTAAGAGCAGAGCAAGAGGGCAGAGTAGAACTCTCCAGGATCATTTCCCAACAACAACAACAACAACAAAACCTTCCTTCCCAAGAGCTCAGAAAATCAGATGAGAGATCACAGTACCTGGTTTTAGCATAACAATAAGAAAATACATGTTTAAGTAACAACAGTTTAACATCACTTGTATGACCCCTTCCTTTACCACAAAGAGAGACATGCTCTGAGTGAAGGAGTGGGAAATAAACATAGGACATAACTTTACAACACAGTACTGGACCTGCCACAGTAAAACCTAGCATTGGGAAGAACACTTCAGTGCTGGCATTCCATCATACCCAAGGATGGAGCCTCTAGGTCCACACCAGTGACAGAAATGAACTCCCAGTCCCAACAGGACAGACTTGTGTTCTAGCCCACATCAGTGTCAGCTGACCACAACAGCTTCAGGCACTGAATAAAACTTAGCAGCAGGCAGGCCATAGTACACATGGGCCTTAGGTGTACCCTAGTATTGCACTGATCTCAGAGACAGTGGGCATTGGGTTCAATCCAACATTACATCAGCCTTGGCAACCACAGGATTATCCACTTCATCCCTCTCTGAACCACAGACATCATTCACCTAGGGGAAGGAGAGGCAAACAGAAGTAGGATTTCAGTCTGCAATCTAGCACCAGCTTGCCCCAGTGAAACCTATCACATAGCAGCATCTCTCAGCACCTGTCACCTGGCCGGTATCTACAGCAAGAGCCTCTTGACCTCCCAGCCACCAGACAAGAACCCATGGATCTGTCTAGACAAATTTGAAATCTGCTCAATTTCACTGTCAGCTGACTACAATGGTCTTGGGTCTTAAATAAACCTCAGGGATGAGCAGCCACAGTAGCCACAGGCATTGAGTGCTACTCTTGTCTTGGTAGCTATGGACTGCTTCGCTCTGGCTACGATGGGTTTTGGATGCAAGTCAGTGCTGTGTTTTCAGCCAAGTGATTCTGGTCCCCGTGGTTCTGGGGTTAGGGTACCCCCTAGCACAATAGCTGAGTGGCACAGGTTTAGGGTTCTCACTAGTGAACCTGCCTGGAATTTCTGGACAGTCTTACTGCTAAAGGAAACATTCAAACCAAGCCAGTCTACAAAGACTGGATAAGGTATCTGTGTAAATGCACAGACATTGATGAACGGCCACGAAGATCAATAAGGGAAACATGACATCACAAAATGAACAAAATAAGTTACCAGCAACTGACAAAAGCAATGGAGATATAATTATTGCCAAGTAGAGAATGTAAAGTAGTGATTTTTAAAAAGTTCAGTGAACTTAAATAAAATACAGAGAAACAGTTCAGATATTTATCAGAGAATGAAATTAAAAAAAATTAAACAGAAATCCTGGAGCCGAAAAATATAACAAAATGAAAACTGCAATAGGGAACATTTGCAGTCAAATTGATCAAGCAGAGGAAAGAATCTGTGAGCTCAAAGACAGGATAATTGAAAATGTATACCCAGAGGGGAAAAATAATAAAATGAACAAAGCTTATAAGATTTATGGGATAATATCAAAAGGGTAAATTTATGAGTCATTAGTGTTCAAGAGAGAATAGAAAAGGAGAAAAAGAAAAAGTTTATTTAAATAAATAATATTAAAACTTTCCCAACTGGTATGGTTTGGCTCTGGGTCCTCACCCAAATCTCACCTTGAATTGTAGTTCCTGCAATCCTCATGTGTTGTGAGAGGGACCCAGTGGAAAGTAATTTAATCATGGGAATGATTACCCTCATGCTGTTCTCCTGATAGTGAGTTCTCATGAGATCTGACGGTTTTATAAGGGGCTTTTCCCCCTTTTGCTTGGAACTTCTCCTTCCTGCTGCCATGTGAAGAAGGGACATGTTTACTTCTCCTTCCACCATCACTGTAAGTTTTCTGATGCCCCCTCCCCCCAGTCCTAAGGAACTGTGAGTTAATTAAACCTTTTCCTTTATATAATAAATTAGTCAATCTCAAGCAGTTCTTTATAGCAGCATTAGAATGCGCTAATATACAAACCTTGAGAAAAATATAAATATCCAGGTTCAGTAAAGTAAAAGGTCTCCAAGTAGATTAAATCCAAATAGCAACACCCCATGATATATTATAATCAAACTGTCAAATATTAAAGAGAAAGAAAGACTCCTGAAAGCAGTGAGAGAAAGTAACCAAATAAAATATATGAGAGTCTCAATATGTCTAATAGCAGACATCTAAGAACAGACTCTAAAGGCCAAGAGAGAGTGAAGTGCTGAAGGGAAAACAAAACAAAGCAAAAACAGTAAACCTGCCACCTAAGAATACTGTATCCAGAAAAAACTGACTTTCAGGAACAGTAGCTTTTTTGTTTTCCAGACAAACAAAAGATAAAGAAATTAATCATCATTAGACCTAAATGCCAAGAAACATTAAAGGAAATTCTTCAAAATAAAATAAAAGGATGCTAATGGTATCACAAAAGTGTCCGAAAGTGTATAACTCACTGGTAAAAGCAAGTAAATAGTCAAATTCTAACTACTCTAATAATGCATATTGGTGTGTAAATCACTTATATCTCTAGTATTAAGGTTAAAAAACAAATCAGATAAATAACAATAGTTATAATAATTTAATAAAGAATATTCAATATGAAAATATGTAAATTGTGATATCAAAAATCAAAATGTAATCCAAATTAGGGAAGGGAGAACAGAAGCTAAAGAATAGTGATTTTTTTTTTCTTTCTTTCACTCTCACTTTCTTTCCTCTCTTTTCCTTTCTTTCAAAAAAAAAAAATTAAAAAAAAAAAAAAAGAATAGTGATTTTTTCCTGTTTATAAAAAAGTTAAGTTGTTATCAGTTTAAAATAACTTGTTTAAATATGAGATTTTTTTGGTAAGGGTCTTGGTAACCACAAACCAAAACCATATAATAGATACACTAAAAAGAAAAATGATATGTTGCATTTCAATTTTTATTTTTCTCAATAAATGTTGAATTTTCTATTTAAATTTTTCATTGACCCATCGAGTGTTCAGGAACATACTGCTCAATTTCCATGTACTTGCAAAGTTTCTGAAGTTTCTTCTGTTATTCATATCTAGTTTTATACAATTGTGGTTAGAAAAGACACTCGGTATAATTTTGATCTTCTTAACTTACTAGTGGTTTGGGGGCCTAAGATATAAACTATCCTGAAGAATATTTGAAGTGCAATTGAGAAAAGTGTGTATTTGTAGCTGTTGATAGATTATTTTGTCAATGTCTGTTATGTTCATTTGGTCTAGAGTACAGTTTAAATCCAATGTTTCTTTGTTAATTTTTTTGTATAGATGATATCTTCACTGCTGAAAGTAATGAAGTCACCTACCATTATTTTATTGTGATTTATATTTCTCTAAGGTCCATTGAGAGGAAGGTTTATAGCAATGGAAACCAAAAGAAAAAAATAATTCAAATTAACAGCCTACCATTGCACCTCAAGGAACTAGGAAAGTAAGAATAAATTAAATCCAAAATCGGTAGAAGTAAAGAAATGAACAAAGCAGAAACTTTTTTTGAAAATTGAAAAAGAATACATTACAGAAAATCAGTAAAATTAAGAGCTTGTTTATTGAAAAGATATGCAAAATTCATGAGGCTTTAAGTAGACTAAGGAGTAAAAAGAGAAGATTCAAACAAAATCAGAGATGAAAAAGGAGATATTACGGTTGATGCCACAAACATAAAAAGGATAATAAGAGGCCATTATGAACAACTTTGCACCGACAAATTGGAAAATCTAGAAGTGGACAAATTCCTGGACACATGCAACCTACTAAAATTGGATCATGAAGAAATAGAAAACATGAACACACTAATTTGAGTAACAAGATTGAATTAGTAGTAGAAAAATCTCCCATTAAATAAAATTTCAGGTCCTGATGACTTCACTGCTGAATTCTACCAAACATTTAAAAAAGAAATAATACCAATCCTCTTTAGCTATTCCAAAAAATTGAAGAGCTAAGAATTCTTCCAAACGTATTCTGTGAGGGCAGAATTACCCTAACTGTAAAATCAAATAAGAACACACACACACACACACACACAAACTACAGGCCAATCTCCCTGATGAACACAGATACAAAAATTCTCACCAAAATACTAACAAACAAAATTCAATAACACATTAAAAAGAGCATTGATTATGATCAAATATGATTTATATCAGGGATATAAGAATGCTTCAATGTATGCAAATTAAGAAACATAATATGTCATATTAACAGAATCAAGGATAAAAACTATATGATCATTTAAAAAATGCATAAAAAGCATTTGATAGAATTAAACATTTATTTGTAATCAAAACTTGCAAAAAACTATGTATAAAAAAATGTTTCTCAATACAATAAAGACTGTATGTGTTAAACCCACAGCTAACATGTTACTGAATGTGAAAAACTTTAAAGCCTTCTTTCTAGGAGCTGGAACAAGACAAAAAGGCCCACTTTCATGACTTCTATTCAACACAGAACTGGAAGTCCTAGCCAAAGCAATTAGGCAATAGAAAGAAATGTAGTTAATTCAAACTGGAAAGGAAAAATCAAATTGCTCCTTTTTGGTGGATGAAATGATTTTGTATATAGAAAACCAGAAATATTACACCCCAAAACATTTAGAACTAATAAACACATTCAACAAACTTGCAGAATAGAAAATCAACATATGAAAATGCTTAGCATTTCTATACACCAATATTAAACTATCTGAAAATGAAACAAAAAAGCAATCTCATTTACAATAGTTACAATAAAAAAGATACCTAGGAATCATTTTAACCATGGTAAAACTCCTCGTGATGAAAAGTATAAAATACTGAGGAAAGAAATCAAAGAGGACCAAATAAATGAAAAGATATCCTATGTTTATCTATTGAAAGAATTAAAATTGTTAAAATGTTCATATTACCCAAGGCAATTTACAGATTCAGTGTAATTCCTATTAAAATACCAATGATACACTTCCCAGAAATAAAAACAATTATCCTAAAATTTGTTTGGAACCACAGAAGACCCCAAATAGCTAAATAGGTTCTGAGCAGAAAGAATAAAGCTGTTGGCTTTATACTGTCTGATTTCAAATTATATTACAAAACTGTATTAACAAAAACAATGTGGTACAGGAATAAATATAGACACATAGACCAAAGGAACAGAATAAAGAACACAGAAATAAATCCACACACATACGGATAACTGATCTTTAACAAAGATGCCAAGAACACACAATGGGGGAAGGACAGTCCCCTTAATAAATGGTATTGGACAAACTGGATATCCATAGAAGAATACAGCTGTAATTCTCTCTTTCACCATATGCAAAAATTGATTCGAAATGGATTAAAGATATAAATGTAAGACTGGACCCAATAAAAATACTAGAAGCAAACATAGGGGAAATTTTTCATGACATAGGTCTGGGCAAAGACTTTTTTGGAAAAGATCTCAAACACACAGGCTACAAAAGCAAAAGCAGACATATGGAATTGCAGTTTGAGTACTAGAGAAAGGGATAATTTTAACCCACTTTTTATATTTTTTCTGTGTTCACAGTAATACTTCCCTGTTAATTTATTTCACAGCACTATATATATAATTTTCTTGCTAATTTATTTGCTTATTTGTTTATTATAATTATATTTTTCTTTATTTCAAACCCTTGTGTCAAGGGCTGACTTTCAACAGATCGCTTTGAGAGAGCTGCTCTGCTGTGTACAAAACTCTGGCCCAGGGAGGTTTTTAATCACACCAGAAAGTACAAGACACTTTCTGTGACATTCACTATTTTATTTTCCATGTCTATCCTGAGCTTAGGCACTTAGGGGATACTGATTATATTATGACATTCTGTTGTTTTATCTTATTAGTGTTACTCGAATCAATTCCCTTTGTTTATAGATTTACTACCATCACCCTTTTTAGGCCTTTGCCATTTTTGGCTGGAACCTTGCAATTGCTTCTTACCCGGTGTCTTCACTGTCAGTCTGTCCCTCAGCCTCAAATTACTGACTTCACTTGCCATGAGAGAACATGCTCTTAGGTGCCCCAGAACCCTTAAGAGTCTGCCTATGATTCTTAGTATGACATAAAAATCCTTCATAGACCAGCTAGTGCTCATATCTCTGATTTTATCGCCTTCCATTTCCTGCCTGCCATTTACTCTCTAGGAAAAATCAACCACACATAGTTTCCCAGCTACATCTTTCATGTTTTTATATCTTTGCCCATGTTTGTTCATAATATCCTTTTTTCTTTGGGTTATTTTTCCCACACCATCTTCATCACCACCCTAGCTTTTATCCATATACCAAGTTTCAGCTCAAAACTTATCTTCAAATTTTCTCCCACCATGCCACAATTGGCTATGTATCTCTCCAGAGTCATCACATCACACACTTAAATATTCTGTCATTTATATTTGTTTGGATTCTGTCTAACTCATCTATAGTTTCTTTGATGAAGGATAATATACGTATTCATATTTCTGTTACTTAGCATACAGCAGGCACTCACTTATATATGCTGAAATGAATAAACTTTCCAGGAAATAACAAACAGTAAAGGAATGTTCTAATATGAGCTTGTCTATAAAAACTGGCACTCTTGTTGGGAGTACTAAAGTGAAATGAAATTAATAAGATGTAGACATGGAGTTTAAAGTAAAAAATGAAGATGCTAAAGAAACTGCAACTCTGCCAGTTCAAAAGCATTCTTCTGATAAATGGGGTTGAATATGTGATTTAAAACTCATCCTTTACTAATTTCTATCTCAACTCTATGTTGGGTTGTTTTTTGTTTGTTTGTTTGTTTGCTTCCCAAGGTCAAAAGCAAAGAGTACTTTGTTCAGATAGGCAGAAATTAAAGTGTCAGTGATTTCAAGACTTCATAGAAATGTATTGTTGATATTTCAGGTTTAGATACTTTGAAATTGGCTATTCCATGGGAAATACTATCTCCATGTTTAGATAGTGAAAATATAGAGGATCCCTTCTATGTTACTTCCAATGTGTTTCACCATCAGAATTCCCAGGAAGATATCTTTCTTCAAGCTTTCTGCTAAAAACAATTAAAGCCTCATAGTCTAGAAAAAGGGGGTTAATAGTTCCTCAGCAATTATACCTTATTTTCTTGCAAGAGAAAAAAAGTATAAGGAAGACTAAAATAGGGGAAATGAAACAAATGAGGGTTTTTAGCCACAGAAGGTTATTTGACTAAACAGTGGATAAGTCCTTCTCTATGGCATCTCTCTTTGATTATTTGAGGATCCCATAGTCCTTCCATCCAAATTCTGTGAAGCAAGCAGTATGGCTTGCTATGCATGTAGTCTCCTAGAGTGGATATACTTCATTAAGAAGAAAACAGATGAGTAATTTGTAGGTGAGATTCATGTTGGAAGAAAAGTATACTCTAAGAGAAGAGCAAAACCTCTTAGACTATTAAACTAGAAAATGATGTTACAAATATTTAGCAGAACATCCTTATTGTAAAGATGAAGAGAGAAAAACCCAAAACTGTAGGCCTTGTGAATACAGGGACCAGGTTTTTCCCATTTTTTTTAATCTCATGAAAACACTGACAAACTTTCTTTACATAAGCATTTGGTGTCTACCTGTCTTAAATGCATTGTGGTAATATAACCACCCTGAAGTATGCCAAAGTTGTTAGGTTTATGGTAAAAACAAGAATATGGATACAACTTTGCTCACAGTAGCTCCTTAACCTTGAATAATTCATTTAAACTTTCTGAATCTTAACTTTTTCAATCTGTAAAATGGGAATATTAATAATATCTATCTTGAAATACTATTGTAAGAATAAAAAGAAAGTATGAGAAAATATAGTGTAAATCAATAAGTATAATGCAAATACTAGTGATTTCCATTTTCATAGGTTTTTACTAGTAGGTATGTGAAAACTTAGAATAAAAATGAGAGCCATAGCATTTTATTTATACAGGTTATTTTGGATACTATCTAACCTCTTCTTGTGTTGGTCCATTTGCATTGTTATAAAATAATACCTGGGTAATTTATAAAGACTGGGTAATTTATAAAATTGCTGGGTAATTTATAAAGGCTGGGTAATTTATAAAGAAGAGAGTTTTATTTGGCTTGTGGTTGTGCAGGCTGTTGAAGCATAATTCCGACATCTGCTTCTGATGAGGGCATCAGGAAGCTTATAACCACGTTGGAGGTTGAAGGGGAGCCAGTATATATCATGGCAAGAAAGGAGCAAGAGACAAAGGGGCATACCACACTCTTTAAATAACCAGATCTTGTTGAATTCAGAGGAAGAACTCACTCAATACCACGAAAACAGCATCAAGCCATTCATGAAATATCTTCCTGCGTGACTCAAGCACTTCCCTCCAGGCCCCACCTCCAACATTGGGAGGTCACATTTCAACATGAGATTTGGAAGGGTCAAATATCTAAACTATGTAATTCCCCCCCCAGCCCCCTAAATCGTCTGCTCTTCTCACATTGCAAAATATAGCCATCCTTTTCCAATAATCCCCAAAAGTCTTAATTCATTCCAGCAGCCATTGAAAAGTCCCAAGTCTAAAGTCCCAAGTCTCATCTGAGACTCAAGGCAAGTTCCTTCCACCTATGAGTATGTAAAATAAAAAAAAGACAGGTTATTTACTTTCAAAATACACTGGTGGCACAGGCATTGGGTAAATATTTTCATTCCAGAAGGGAGAAATCAGCCAAAATATAGGGGCAACAGGCCCCACACAGGTCTGAAATCTCAGATGAGCAATAAACCTTAAAGCTCCGAAATAGTCTTCTTTGATTCCATGTCCCACATCCAAGGCACACTGGTTCATGGGATGGGCTCCCAAGGCCTTGGACAGCTCTACCCCTGTGGCTTTGCAGGGTGCAGACCAAGTGCCTGCTCTCATGGGTTGGAGTTGGATGCCTGCAGCTTTTCCAGGCTCAGGGTACATGCAACCAGTGGCTCTATTATTCTGGTGTCTGGAGGTTGGTGACCCCATTCCCACAGTTCCACTAGACAGTGTCCTGGTGCGGACTCCATATGGGGACACAAACCCCACATTTCCCCTCAGTGCTGCCCTAGGAGAGGCTCTCTGTGAGGGCTCCACCCTGTGGCAGGCTTATGCCTGAACACAGTCTTTCTCAGGCATCCTCAAATCTAGGCGGAAGCTGCCAAGCTTCCTCCACTTTTGAATTCTGTGTACCTGCAGACTTAATCCCACATGGAAGCTGCCAAGGGTTATGGCTTGCACCTTTGGAAGCAGCATCCCGAGCTACACCTGAGGCCCTTTGAGCCACAGCTTCAGCTAGAGCAGTGGGTATACAGTGTCTTGAGGCTATGCAGGGTAGCAGAGACCTGGCCCTGGCCCATAAAACCATTCTTGCCTCGTAGGCCTCTGGACCTGTGATGGAAGGGGATGTCTCAGTGATTTCTGAAATGCCTTCAAGGCTTTTCTCCCCATTGTCTTGGATATTATCACCTGCCTCCTTTTTTTGTCAAGCAAATCTCCCTAGCAAGCGGTGGCTCCACAACTTGGTTTATATACATTCTAAAAATGCTCTTTCCTATTCTACCACATGCTCAGGTTGTAAATTTTCTAAATTTTTATGCCTTGTTTCCCTTTTAATTATAAATTCCAAATTTAGGTCATTCATTTGCTCCCATATGTGATCATAAACTATTAGAAGCAGCCATGTCACATCCTGAATGCTTTGATACTTAGATATTTTAGATACTTTGATACTTACATAAGTTCAGCTTTCCACAGGTTCCTAGGATATGAACACAATGCAGCCAAGCTTTGTGATAGGGTGTAACAAGAGTGCCCTTTGCTCCAATTCCCAATAAATTCTTCATATCTGTCTAAAACCTTGTCAGTGTGGCCTTTACTATCGATATTTCTATCAACATTTTGGTGAGCGTCACTTAACAATTCTCTAAGAGGTACCAAACTTTTCCTTATCTTCCTGTCTTCTTCTGAGCCTCCAATATCTTCGAACCTCTGCTCATTACCCAGTTCCAAAGCCACTTTCACACCTTCAGGAATCTTTATAACAATGTCCCACTCTTCTGTATCAGTTTTCTGTTTGTCTGTTTTCATTACTATAAAGGAATATCTGAGGCAGGGTACTATATAAAGAAAGGTTTAATTGGCTCACAGTCCTGTGGGTTGTTCAGGAAGCATAGTGTTGGCATCTGGATCTGGTGAGGGCCTCAGGAAGTTTACAATCACAGTGGAAGGTGAAGGGGACCAGCATATGTCACTGCTAGAAAGAAAGCAAGAGAGGAAGCAGGGGTGCTACACTAAACAACAAGAGGTCATGTGAAATCTGGAGCAATATCTCACTCATTAACACAAGGTCAGCACCAAGCTATTTATGAGGGATCCACACACATGACCCAAACACCTCCTCCTAAGCCCTACCTCCAACATTGGATGTCACATTTCCACAGGTGATTTGGAGGGGAAAAATATCCAAATAATATCACTTCATCTAATATTACATGTGAGAAGACTTAGCTCCAGAAACATGAAATGGCTTACTCACAGTCATGCAGTAGAAAAGTTTGTAATCACCTAATTTTGAAATTCAAGGCATGGTTGCCAAATAGAAGTTGTATGTATTTATGTTGCGCAGTGGGATGCTTTGATAAATCTTTACATTGTGAATTGGTCACATCAAGCTAATTAACATATGTATCGCCTCACAGACTTTATGGTGAGAACTTTTATGATCTACTCCCCTAGCAGTTTTCAAGTATACAATTATCAGCTATTGTTCATTGAGAATGACTCTATACTTATCTCTCTCTTTATATGTTACCTCTTTTAATACAGAAGTTCTATAAGACAGATGACTCAATATTATTCCCATGTTATGGATGACTTACCTAAGTTATGGTGAGAATGAAAATTTATCATGATTCCCCAGATAGCTAGCAGAGGAGCTACAATTCAAACTTGGTAGGCTATCACGGGCTCCCAAATCTCAGTTCTCTGATGTCTTTGTCATTCCATAAGCTTTTCTGTATTTCTGAATCAGTCAACTAAGTGGCTCTTCAATTGTGCAGTGTGGGCAGTGGTATTTTCCTGTTTCCTTTAGAAATAAACAGAGTTCCTTGAGACCATGGCATACCTAAAATTTCTGAGTAATTTGCAATATACTCTTATCATTTTCTCTTTAACTGTAAACTATTTCCAGTAACATACCGTTGTTTTCATCTTAACTATTTAATGTCCTTCAGATCATAGAGGAATGAGATTGTAGTATTCCAGTTACACGTTTGTTGTCCAAGTATCTTCCCAGTTGCTAGGGTTTCTCTCCCATTCTTTCTATTGAGATCATAGAAATCTGGTTCTCATAAAGGAATTACAAAATCGGACTTTTGTGTGCTACAAACCTCCAGCTTGCAAAAAGAGACTCCACAGGAGGCTCCCTCAAAATAGGGCTTTATTGTAGAATACTACAATGTTACTCGACAACCACACCACATCACAATGTGGGCGCTTGTGCCTGTACATCACTCTCTTAATCTCTCTGCACCTGAGCGAAGCCCTAGGTGCAACTTTCTCTTTGGTGTGAAAAGAGGCTCCAGAGAGTAGCTGCTTTACAGATTCTGATGAATATCAGGAAATAACAGCAGGATCAAGGCCAGATAGAGGCAGAGTTATCGGAATGGGAGTACAGGAACTATACACCAGCTCTGGCATCCTCTTATCAAATAATCATACATAATTAAATTGGGAAGGGAAAAATGACTATTTTTAAACAAGCACAAAAAGTATTATTTTGGAGACTGGCAGAATATAAGCAAGCCAGCTATTCATGTCATACTCAAGAGCTCAGACAGAACTAAATTATGCTTCAGATTAATGTATCGGTCAGTTCAAAGGTTAGACAAACAGCTGTTTCTCGAGGAGACACACTACAAAGCTTAACTGTTCATTGGAAGGTCTGTAATGGGCTCAATGAATTCCCAAAGGAGTCTCTGTTATTTGTTTCTGATTGGGAGATATCCAAAGCTGACTCCATGCTACTGATGACCTTTATTGCTAGGGCAGGAGAGCCAAACTCTGGAGCCACTGTGATTTGACCAGTCTCTGGGAAAGAAAAAGAAGAAGAAAAAAACACCCACACATGCAACATATCTTCAGTGACTCAAAGATTATGCACAAACCTGCAGTTTGGATGGGTAAAGGAATACTGGAGAGTCAGGAAGTCTACTTGCTCATTTCTGCAGAAAGGCAAAGGAACTTCAAATAGTAAGCCATTCAAGAACTCGGTTTACAGTAGTCAGGCTTGATTTGGTGCAAAATTTTATGACTGAAATTTATTTTAAAAAGCAATGAAATGTTACTTCTTTCAATATTTACCAACATTCCCTTGATGATTTTGAGATACTTGAATAATTCTTCATTTAAAACAGCTAACTATAAAATAAAATAAATCAAAATAAAGCTCTAAGAGAATGGCACAGAGAAGAGGAAGATAATTGAAACTAAAGTGGTAGCTTGGTATACAGTATATTTGAAAATGATTATATTTAAAGTTAAAGTATGTAAATTCAGGTCTCAGAAAGATAAGGTAACTTGGTAACTTCTTGAAGAGGTCCTGAGAGAATTTTAGGGGTTCTTCATGATGGTTTCCAATGTCTTCCAAGAACATATCTTCCATTTTTTTCACTCAGATATTCATTATTTACTCACTCTAAGACACCTATCATTAATTATTGACTATTATCTTCATGCTTTCTTAACATAATTTACCATAATAAATTCCTATTTTTAAAAATTTTTATTTTGTCTCATACATAAATTTTGAGTTAAGATTTATATAAACCTTCATTAACTTTATTGCATTTCAGGGTCAGTCACAGTGGCTCACACCTGCAATCCTAGCACTTTGAGAGGCAGAGGCGGAGGCAGGCAGATCACTTGAGGTCAGGAATTCAAGAAAAGCCTGGCCAACATGGTGAAACCCTGTCTCTATTAAAAATATAAAAATTAGCAGGAAATCACTTGAACCCGGGAGGCCGAGGTTGCAGTGAGCCGACATTATGCCACTGCACTCCAGCCTGGGATGGACTGAGCAAGACTCCATCTCAAAACAAAAAACAACAACAGCAACAACAAAAGTTTGTTGCATTTCCACAAGCCTATTCAATTTTCACTGAAATCAAAAGAAAATTCTTGAACTCTTATTAGAAACAGCAGCTTGAGATTTAGGAAAATAGAAGATAAATATTTCTTAATAAGAAGATGTGGCTTCTACATAGACAAACACCAGCAAAAATCTACAATTTTCCTGGAGAGGGGATTTGGCTGCACCCTTAGCTATTTATCTATTCAAATATTATTTATTAGGATATTCACTGATTTATTTGACAAATATTTCCATATTCTGTCTTAGAGTGAATGTATTAGAATAGATCTTTTACATTGATAAAATAATTATATGATTCTTGCTTGATATAATTGCTAAAACAATTAAGATGGCATAAGAAGCAATTATTGAGAAATAGCATTGGCACTTGGGGAGAATTTGGAGTAAGTTAAAGAACCCACATGTCTGAGAATACCTCCAAATTGAGCTTAGTATAGATTAGAGAACAGTGGCGCCTCTGATAGAAATGAGGATGTGGAGAATGAAACCAGTTTGAGGGAATGAGAATAGTGAATTAAACACATTAAGTCCTAGTGGCATTTTCACCAGGCAGATAAAGATAAGAAACATGAAATTGGGAAAGTTGAAAAGACCTAGAGAGAGTTCAGAGAGTTATAAGTTGATAACTTCACCAGAGAGTGAGCAAGAAGAGGACAAAAGGATATTTGAACTGTCAATGGCCCAATTTCAAAAGCTTACATTTGTAATGAAATGGGTTCATTTTATTGGCTGCACCTTGAAGTTCACATGTAAAGAAAACCCACAATTGGGGTTATCTGGGTCTGAGAATTGTCACAGTGGGAGATCAAGGGGTTATATCGGCCCAGGAATGAAATGACCAAGTGGTCTGAGTCAGAAAGGGAGAAAACTAAAATCAGAAAGGAGCCTGATGTCTCACTCAGGTGTATTGATTCGGATCATGTGTCTAAAGAAACCAATGAGTAAGAAGAGCAGGTTCAGTTGCAGCTGGCAAGAGGGAGAAACTCCCGGAAAGGGGTGCAGGGGGGCACAGTGGAAAAGGTTAATGGACGGGCACTAGGAATGTGCTTCTGCAGTCATGCCCATCTGTAGATTATCTCATCTGTATAGTGAGGCTACTTGATAGATAAATGAGGCATATCCAGTATGCACATAAGACCTTGATCTCTCTTATTATTCTGTCTTCTAATGTGATGCATTAAAAACAGGAGAGCTTAATAAATAGTAAAATTGGTTAAATTGGCTGGGCATGGTTGTTCACACCTGTACAACCTGGAAGGTTGTTCACACCTCCCAGCACTTTGGGAGGCCAATGTGGGAGGATTGCTTGAGGAAAGGAAGTCTTGACCAGCCTGGGAAACATAGTGAGACCCCCGTCTCTTCCAAAAATAAAATAAAAATTACCTGGGTGTGATGGTGTGTCTGCATGTAGTCTCAGCCACTCCAGAGGCTGAAGTGGGAGAATCACTTGAGCCCCAGGAGTTCAAGGCTGCAGTGAGCTATGATTATGTCACTGCACTCCAGCCTGAGTGACACAGAGAGAGACTCTGTCTCTGGGGAACAAAAAGGAAAAAAATTAATAAATATTTAAATTAATTGGTTATGTCTATAGCAGGGAAGTACTTTCTGTTAAAATATTGTGATAAAAATCACACATCTTTGAATTGCGTAAACTGTGTTCTGCCTCGAGGTGACTAGTGCAAAATCAAAGAAGGATGCCAAGGCGGTAGAAAGCTGGCCCAAGCTTTTAGAAATATCATGAGGAATGACACTCACTCATGTCTATTACTAAGAGCAAATCATGCATCAGGTGGTGAAATTAGTTGAGGGGCAGCCAGGGTCATAAGCCCTTTATTTTGATTCTGTACCCTCCAAGAGCAAAGAAGAATGACCTATTTAGTTTTATATCCATAATGTCATTAAAAATGCCTGTCACACTGGTGTCTTAATGAATTAGAAGAGGGATGTGGTATAGTTTGATGGCATATTTCAAATGAAGAAATGTCCTGTGATTGTAGAAGCAGCACAAGGGAGCCAAGAGCAAGTTCTCTCCTTCATTCATTCTCAGATATGTATTGAATACCTACTATGCACTAGACTCTTTTTTTGGCCCTGTGGATACAAAGGTGAACAAGGCTAAAAATGTCCCTGCTACCACAGAGTATAATTTGGTTGGAAAAGATATTTATTAAAGATAATGCTACATAAAGTAGGAAAAAGTGAAGCCTCTATGGTAAATGTGCTTGAAACATATCAAATGATTTGAGAAAAGACAAGTTGAAGAGCTGGCATTGTAATAGGGCAGGAGGTGGAGAACAATGGGATTTGATGGCAATAATGAAATCCTAGTTCTAACAGGCATAATCAGTTAGTCTAGTTTTAGATCAACCAACTGAGTACAGGTGGGCTGAAGTGGATTAGATCGATTGTTCTCATTCATCTAGAAGCATGTAGAACATGCAGATGTCAGGATCCATCCCTGGAAATATGGAATCAGTAGGTTTAGATGTGCCCAGGGTTACAGTGAATAAATACTGCAGGTGATTCCAATGCAGTCAGTTTCGAGACCTCACTGTGAGAAACAGTGAGTTCAACCAAAAATTCAGGAGATAATTTGGTGAATGACTGGGAGTACTAGGCAGGATACTGGACAGGAGGGGATTTAGATTGATGCATTTTGGTGCCACAAATGGGCTGTGAAGTTAGCACTTGTTGGCCTGAATGGATGCACTTTTTTCAGCTAAATCTGGTTTCCTGAAGTTCCAGCTCATTTCAAATTAGGTTTAAAAGTTGTGTGCATAAAACAAAATTTTAGGATTTTATTTTCGCAGAAACCAGAAGAAAAAATACATTCAGATCAATTAATCAATTGTACTACTTACAAAATCTTATTACAGGAAGAGGAATATAAAGGAAACAGAAATATGGTTATCAATATCTTTCTATTTTATATACTCTATATTTTCTGTAAGTTAAAAAGAAGAAAACATTTACTGTATATGTTGATTTCAATTTACTATAGAAGTTTTCAGTTTTATAGTCCATTTAATGTTGTTTATGGTTTAAATGTTATAAAATGTAGAAGATCTCTGCATTAGGGAAATTACATAAATTGATGAATATCAGGGTGGGCATGGTGTCTCATGCATGTAATCCTAGCAATTTGGGAGACCAAGGGGGTGGGTCACTTGAGGTCAGGAGTTTGAAACCAGCCTGACCAACATGGTGGAATGCCATCTCAACAAAAAATACAAAAATTAGCTGGGCATGGGGGCACACACCTGTAGTCTCAACTACTCAGGAGGCTGGGGTGGGAGGATCACTTGAGCACAGAAGATCAAGGCAGCAGTGAGCCAAGATTGTGCCACTGCACTCCAGCCTGGATGACAGAATGAAACTCTGTCTCAAATAAATAAATAAAAGAAATAAATTGATGAATATATCAGTTGGGTATTTATCTATATCCTTCATTCTAAGAACAACTGAATCTTTGAGGAAAAAGGAGAAACCTTTTTGTCTCTATAGTGATTAACTTTTCTTTCAAAAATAAGACAGTAATGAGATTAAAGCATTGGTAGAATTAGTATTCAACATTTTGAATTTGTGACATCTCCCAATATGCTTCTGTATTTGATCAGGTTAATTTGTACTTACTGAAAGAACAATATAATGATATTTTAAATTCAAGCAGTCAAACAAGGTATTATCAAATTATACATTCTGTTTCCTTTAAATAGGTTGTTCTCTAGCTACACATTCTCAGGTTTTACAGGGCTCCTGAAGATATTAATGATTAACTGAGGCAAGTACAGAATGAAACAACCTGGAGCCTTAGTATAGGGATTCAAAGAACCCTCTGCTCATTTTCATTGAAAATGTTGATAAGTTTCAGAAATTTTGTTAGGATTGTCTTCCAAACATGCCCCTATTTTTTTCATGAATCTGAGCGAACGTAAAGACACTGCTGTTATCTCCCTGAGAATTTTGCCAAATTCTTGAGAAAAAAAAATCATAACCCAGCATTAAAAAATACACGAATGACTATGGTTAATAATAATATATCGTTTCAAACAGCTAGAAGGAGGTCATTGAGTGTTCCTAACACAAATAAATGAAAAATCTTCTAGATGGTAGATATCCCTAATTATCCTGAACTGATCACAACACATGATACCTACTGAAATACCACTGTGTACCCCATGAATATGTAAAACCATGATTTGTCAATTTTAAAAATATATGAATAAAAGGAAAATGAGAAAATCCAAAGGAGATAGCGTTACATCACTCTGTTGCCTTTTTTGGCTAGCTTTGGCTTTCCATTTCCTTAGTACTGTGGCTTATTTCCAGCATGGTAGACCAAAATACTTAGAGGTCTCCAACTTAGTAACCATAAGGACCTTGATCATCATTTATAGAATCATTTAGCATGAGATAGATGTGTATGATGTCAGTAGTCAATAGGACTGTTAGTAAGTTACATGTTTTAATATTCAAGTAGGCAACCGTCTTAACAGAATTGGCTTTTCATGGAACATGAAAGACAGAAAGTAAAGAATTATTACATTTAACAGCTTTTTGGATATGGTAAAAGTTTTAATGGCCAGAATAGGATGTTACATTTCCTGAAACTTCTTGAAAAATTTGTTGCTGTAGATTTCATGGGAAAAGTTAAAATATGATTACATTATTCTTCATTGTAGGTTTAAGGGAAATATTTTTCAAAACCTTACATGACATCTGTACTATAGTTAATTCCATTATTCATTTAGGAATTTCTAACCTACTTACGTAGTCATGCTATTTATGTCTCTGATGTTTTAAATTGTTAAGTTACTTAGTGGTTAAGAGGATGCCTTTTAATTATATTATAAACTGGAAAACCGGACTTTGCACTCCCTAGATCCATAACAAGTATATTTCTAATGGAAAAAACATCCAATTTCTTCAGTATCATGATACAGGTTTTGACTTGAGAGTCTTGTGATCAGCACAACATATCGTCATGTACCCCTCCCAACCCAGGAGACTTAATCTCAGCTTAATTCAGGAATGGATGATCTATCTAATCCACGCTGAAGCAGGAGGAAAAGATTCATTGTAGGTAAAGCTTGTACGGGTGACAATCAGTAAGTTTCTTCTTTTTATCAGTTCAGTGTTCATTTTCCAGTTCTTTTTGCTCACAATTTCCATAGAATGCGAACTAGTTCTCACTTTTGAAGGAGCAAAACTAAGAGAAGAGCCGTAGCTGTTCTGAGTGTTAACTCTAACTGTGAGGAGTAACAATAGCAGCTTGTCCTGCTGAGTCCGCTGCAGGACTCTCAGCAACCCCCTTTGCAAAGGTCTGAAGATAAAGAGAGCTCAAAATCCTATCTCCCTTCCAAATCCAGGGGATTAACACTGTTGTTATTTGCTCTTCATGTCAAGCCAGCCCAGAATAATGGGCAGGGCCAGTCAGTGGGATAAAGTCAGCAAATGGGAACAACTGCCCAACTTTCCTCATTCTCACTGGGTGCGATGATAACAATGAAAGTTTGATTTCCAAACACTGAAGGCTTCCACTTCCATATATGCAACTATAATGATGGTAATACTCAAGTAACTCTAACATGGAGCACAGACTGTGAGAGATTTGCACCCGTTCACAAAGGAGAGTCAGTATCACAACCAGAATTGAAGTGGTTTTGGAAAAATATTTTTCCGACTTCAGCCCTAAACACGAAACCATGAACTGTTACAAGAGAATTAGCAAAGTATTAGATAATGAAATAATTTTTTTTAACTCTTGACATGGCATAAGTAGGTTGGGCTAATTTATCTTAACATGGTTTTTATTTTAAAAATAATGAGATAACTCAGTGGAGTGATTAACATTCTAAAACAACAAATGATCGTATTACTGCAAGGTCCTGACTTACTGTAAAGTCTCAGAGGTAAAAACGCTTTGAGCCGACAGTGAAACTTCATCCTCTTGTACTTAGGTACGGCTCCACATAAGGTAGAGCATGTCTGGTGCCCTGCTGTTTGGAAATGACCCAAAAGCAGGAGTGGAAGATGAAGTTTCAGCAGGAGAGACTGAGGATCTCAGAGGATTTGCTCTGGGATGCAGAGACGCTTGCCTGTGAGTTACAATTTCCAAAGAAGGCTTCACTAGTAGTTTCGAACAATTGTGACTGTTTGGGTCTTTTGCCCTGAGCCGGTAATGGGAGGCTCTGCAGTTATTACAGCGTGTTGACTCTGGATGGCAACCCTGGAAAATTTCGGAAGCAGGGAAATGTTACATGGAGTCTTGAAAGATATAACTCAGACATGCAAAATACATTTTCTCTGACATGTCTTCCTCTCTCTCTTTTTCTCACTCTCTCTCCTTTTTCCTCTCTGTCTCTCATCATCTACTTATTTCCCCCTTAGCAGAAATCATGCATTGCATAAAATAAAATTGACTAGTAGGTGTTTTATCTTTCAAATATGCTTTCCTTACTTATCATGTAAGAGGTACTACAACATAAGAAATATTACAAATGGTGATTTTCTAGCCAGTTGAAATTGAGATTTCTCCAAACAAATAAAGTTATTTTAAAAATTTAAAGCTGGCAGCACCTTCCTGTTACAAATGATTATTTGGAAACTTGCTACTTGTGGCCAGGTGGTTTTAAACTTTAATGTTGGTGGCATTAAGACTTGGTGCATCATCACATTTATAATGAAAATGCCAGCTTGCAATTGCGAAAAGCTGGAAATAAACTTGGAACTAGGCTCCCATTAGAGATGCTGGTCTCTTGCTGCCTACAGTGTCATTGGGGAGTGGGGAAGGAGGAAAAGTTCTTTTGCACAGTAAAGCTTACCATATGGGCCCTCACCTAAGCAAAAGCTCCACTGTTATATAAGATGAGAACCTGGCCTTGGAGCTGAAGGAGCTGCTGAAATCTGATCAGCCAAAGGCCAATCTGCAGGAGGCTGTCATCGCCTTGCACAACTTAAAAGGGAACCACTTTCAGGTTCAGGATTTTCTAGAAAAGACTACTGGCTATTGCTGATACTGAAGCATTGCAGCAGGTCTCATCTTTTGATTAATTCATATTGTTTGTGATCTTTCATTTGTTTTGTCTTGTCTTGCCCAATCCTTGATTTCTCTGTTCACCTCTGCATTGTATATTCTGTGCACCCAAAGCCTGGATAGTTTCATCTGGGAAGATAAGATCTCCTGCAAGTACTTTTATTGTGGCTGTCTTTCCCTATATCACTCATCCTCTTCCCTGCTGCTGCAGTCTTACAAAACCTAGGCCACACCCTTATTTTTGCCACGGATTCATAGAAATGTTTTGCTTTGAAGTGTGCACCTGCTGGTGATGCATTTGTGAATCACTTTGTAAAATGTGTCTGTGATTTAGCAATATAAAGATAATACCTTCCTTGAGACTAGTGAGTCAGTATTTCATAGAGGAGCCATCTCTCAAAAGAGAGGACAGTAAATCTCCATCCCATAATGATCACATCCTTCCAACATCATTTCTTATTTTAGATGGATTTATTTTTAGAGGATTTATTTTATTACATAATATTTGAGATTACAAGAATCAGGTTTGTCTGCATTCAGAAAAGTTGTTCTGAAATTCTGTGAATATTACTTGCAATATGATCTTTTAAAATCTAAATTATAAATCATTTTTACAAATAAAATATTTTCTCTTCCTTTTGTAGTGTAAACTTTAGCTTTGGAGTAAACTCATGCCAGATCCTTAAAACAACATTACTTTGGGTATTAGAATTTCCAAATGCACAGAAAGAAAACATTGCTAGAAAGTTCAAAATCAGCTAAGGCTTATTTTTACTGTTTTAAATGGTTAATGCACATGAGATGGCTGTGGAATAACATAATGACTTCTTGGCTTGGAGTTCTTCCATGTTCTGTGTGAGAGTTAAACAAGACAGTGGTTGTGGACTGCCCAGCACAGGGCCTGGAGTATTAGATGCTTAACACTGCTAATTGTGTCTAAACCTGAATTGTTCAAGGCCCCAGATACTGTGAACATATAGTTGAGATTATTACCATAAAATAAGTCCAAAATAGGACAGCTAGAACAAAGATTAAAGTATAATATCTAGTTTAATAATTAGTTGCCATCAATATTCTTTCTTTTGATGGTAATATTCTGCCAGCTCACCTAGAAAGCAGAGAAGCTACAGTGATACAGATTTTCAAATGTGCATCTTGAAAAGGAAAAAAGAGGAAGAGGAGGAAGAGGAGGTAGGAGAGGAGAAGAAAAAAAAGAGAAAGCTAAAGCAAGAATATTTAACTCTGTTATGCTAACCACTTGAAGTGGGAAGCATTATAGTAGAGTGGTTAAAAAAATTGAGAGACTGCCTGGGTTCAAATCTTGTCCTAATATATAAGAGCTGTGTGACCTCATGCAAATGATTTAATCCCTCCAAGCCACAATTTCCTCTTCCTTGAAATGGACATGTAATCTTAGCTACCTCCTAGGATTGTTGCAAGAATTAAATGTGATAGTAAGTCTAATGCATTTAAATAGTACTTGTCTTTTGTAAGTAATAAAGCTTAGCTATCATTATACATTGCCTCCAGTGCTTATGATAACCCTTTAAAGTGGGAACATTTTTCTCACTTTTCCAAAGATAAGCACATTTCTTAACGGTAAAGCTGAGAAAATGCAGGGGGACTCCAAATTCATAGAATGAAGTTGGACGCTTACCTTACATCATATACAAAAATTAAGTGGATTAAAGACCTACACATAAGAACTAAAGCTATAAAAATCCTAGAAGAAAACAGAGGAAAGCTTCATAACATTAGATTTGGTAATGATATCCTGAATATGCACTAAAAGTATAGGCAACAAAAGTGAAAGTAGATGTACTACATAACATTCAAGCACTTCTGTGCCTCGTCTGAAATTATTAATAGAGCAGCTGGGTGTGGTGACTCATTCCTATAATCACAGCACTTTGGGATACCGAGGTCAGTGAATCACTTGAGGTCAGGAGTTTGAGACCACCCTGGCCAACATGGTGAAATGTTGAATAGATGAATCTTTAATATGTGTATTTTTAAATGATGTTTTCCAGTGATAACAAATTCAAATAAAACTTTCTTCATTAAAAACATCTACTGTGTTAGCATTTTCCCTAAGCCTTGAAGAGGTTGTTAGCTTTTTCAATGATAATTTTTAGAAATAATCTGATCAGAACCCTTTGGGAGAAAGCGATTACATATACAATAAATTAATTCAAGTGGGGGAGAAAATCTTTGTGTCGTAGCACTTAAGAAAATAAAATTGCATGGTTCCCTGAGTGTGGCTCTGAAAAAGATGTTTTTCTCATCTTGGGATTAGAGGGACAAAGAAGTAGAAAGAAACATCAAACATGAGAAGAAAGAGTGAAGAAAAAGATGAAAGGAAGAAGAGATGCATGGATAAAGGAAGTAATATTCAAAGAGGAGAAAAATTAATGAACTTAAGAAAAAAGAATCTAGGAGTTAGAGATAAAGTAGAAAGAATTATGCTGTTTATAGGGAAACACCACTTGACTGAACTAGAAACAGAAAATTACCATGTTTGGCAGAAGTGAGGTGCTACTACAAATAGCAATATGGAATTATTAGGTAGGGATTAGGATTGTATTGGCTAGGGACCTTCAAACGTGGAGAGATGAAGGAACTTGAACTAGATTTACAGAAGTGATACAAGTAATGGCAGTTAGTAAATATGGCAGATGGAATTAGATGTGGTAGAGAGGTTATGCGGAGCAAAGGCCTCCTGTGTAACCCTAGCAAGAACTTCCTCTTTATCTTGAGAGAAGCAGGCACTTTAGACTGTTTTGTTGAGCTCCAGATAGTACTGTCACTCATCCTCATATTTATCTTCAATTCATTGTGTTACCCACTAATATTCGTTCATGTGATGTATAGGATTTAAGGAGGGTGCCTTGACATAACCTTTATTTGTGATTTCTACTAAACCCTTTTCATTTTTATAAGCCATACTCAAATAATATATAGCCATTCTTCAAAACTATGAATTCCATGATTGTTTCAATCCCAAGCTAATTCCTGTACCACATTTACCTGCATATTGGATAATCTATTAGCAGCCTATAGCCTCCTCGTGAATTATATAAATGAGCAGTTTATCTATTTTCTTTGTGCCTTAACTTCCTCAAATGTAAAATGTGGATACAGCTAGAATTCCAATATATAGGATTCTATAGAGATGAATGACAGTGTTACTAGGTGCAAAGTACCTAGAATAGTGTCTGCTATGTAATAAGGGTGTATGTGTTAACCTTTTACAAAATTTTTATTTTTTATGTAAAAATAAGTAAAATATGAAGAAGCTAAAATGCCTCATAGCAGACACTTTATGTTCGAGGCTTGATAACTTGTAAATATCAGTGAATAGTGGTTGACATTATAAACACAGTTATAAATGTTTGACCCTTTTTCTTTCTACATGGTTTAATGTTTGATTTGGGTTTGATGAAATGGATAAATTAATCCTAATAGGAATTTTGGGGAGCAGAATGGAGTTTAAACATCCGTGGCATGTTATGAACCAAATATTGCCTAGAGGCAGAGATTTTCATTTCTTATTCCCTATTTAATTATCCTGAGTGGTCCCATTATTTTTTAAAAACTTAATAACCTTTTAATGATCATAGAACAACGTTACATTTTTTAAATGTCATATGAATTCTGGAGAGAAAAGAAACACTGAACTAGTATCCACTGACATACAGGAAATAAATTGAAGATAACCAGATTCAATTACCTAGTCGCCTATTGCATTTACAAAACCAGAATGTGGTGAAAACTCTACTGTTATTATCTATGCTATGTGAAAAACTAAATGAGATATCTTGAACAGAATTATTGCTTTGTCTGATGGGCTGCAAGTCTCTCAGAACAGGATCCACAGTTTAAAGAGTGTTACTGAAAGATGAAAGTCCGGATTGTTCTAGCAGCAAAACTGTTATCTTCAGCATTACAGTTTTCTCCTAGTAGCCATTGCCAAGTGTTAATGCACTTTCTATCTCTAAGATATTTTTAAAGGATTCAATAAAGTCAGGGTGTCCAAAATCATACGTTGATGCTCACTCAATTACTTGAGGAACAAAAATAGTTGTTCCCTAAATGAAAAAAATAGTTGAACTAGGATAAAATTTTAACGACCAGAGCCATAGGGTGACAATATATGTTTTTACTCCTTTACAATGTCCTTTCTGTGACACTCCAAGTCCATTTGTACCAACAGGAGCAACTTTCTTTTTTCCCTCACGTCATGAACATTTAGCTTTCCAGGGTTATTAATCACACTTTGCACTTACATGGCCTGAGTTTGAAAATGCAGTGCTTAGAATTCTGTAAACAGTCATTAATTCTTTGAAAAAAAACAATTTATGCAGCCAACAAACATGAAAAAATGCTCATCATCACTGGTCATTAGAGAAATGCAAATCAAAACCACATTGAGATAACCGTCTCATGCCCGTTAGAATGGCGATCATTAAAAAATCTGGAGACAACAGATTCTGGAGAGGATGTGGAGAAATAGGAACACTTTTACACTGTTGGTGGGAGTGTAAATTAGTTCAACCATTGTGGAAGACAGTGTGGTGATTCCTCAAGGATCTAGAAATAGGAATTCCATTTGACCCAGCAATCCCATTACTGGGTATATATCCAAAGCATTTTAAATCGTTCTATTATAAAGACATATGCACATGTATGATTGTTGTGGTGCTGTTTACAATAGCAAAGACCTGGAACCAACTCAAATGCCCATCGATGATAGACTGGACAAAGAAAATGTGGCCCATTTACACCATGGAATAGTATGCAGCCATAAAAAATGATGAGTTCGTGTCCTTTGTAGGGACATGGATGAATGTGGAAACCATCATTCTCAGCAAACTGACCCAACAACAGAAAATCAAACACCACATGTTCTCACTCATAGGTGGGTGTTGAACCATGAGAACATATGGACATATGGAGGGGAGCATCACACACTAGGGTCTGTTGGTGGGGGCTAGGTTAGGGACAGTAGGGGGTGAGGATGGTGGGGAGTGATATCATGGGGAGAAATGCCAGATAAAGGTGATGGGGGGATGGAGGCAGCAAACCACCTTGCCATGTGTGTACCTATGCAACAGTCCTGCATGATCTGCCCATGTACCCTAGAACCTCAAGTGCAATAAAAAAGAAAAAGAAAAAAAAGGAAATCATTAATGGGATGTCTCAGAAAGTGTCTCTGTTCTGAAGACCAAAATAATTTCTCCAGCTCTGCCTGCTATATGTAAAATATATTAACTAAAAACTACTTATTACCCAAGGAATACCACATAAGTATCTTTGACATTCAGAAAAGAGATTTAACTTATTTATAAGGAGAACTTACAGTGTTTTTACAGGAAACCAATTCAGGGCTTTATCGGAGACTTTCAAAATCCAGAGCCATTCAAACAGGGAATCGGCTGTCCTGTTAGGTAGCAAATTCTCCATGATTGGAAGTGACGATCTATCAGAGGTATTGTGGAAAGTATCCCTGTAATGGAAGAAAGATTTGGCTAAATTGTTTTATTCTTATATATTTATTGAACAAGCATTTTTAAGCATCAAATATGAATTGGTACTTTTGAAGTTCTGACACATTGATAAGGGTAAAAAACATAACGGAGGCCAGGCAAGCTGGCTCATGCCTGTAATCCAAACATTTTGAGACGCCGAGGCGGGTGGATCACGAGGTCAGGAGATTGAAACCATCCTGGCTAACATGGTGAAACCCCGTTTCTACTAAAAATTCAAAAAATTAGCCTGGCGTGGTGGCAGGCACCTGTATTCCCAGTTAATAGTGAGGCTGAGGCAGGAGAATTGCTTGAACCTGGGAGGTGGAGGTTGCACTGAGCCAAGTTGACACCACTGCACTCCAGTCTGGGAGACAGAGTGAGACTCGGAAAAAAAAAATAATAATAATATAAGGGATAATATAATGATATTTTTGCCCTTCACAGACTTAAATATGAGATGGGAAGATAGACAGGATAGCCAATGAAGACTGTAGAGCACAGGTGCTACCCTAAAGAAATGCACAAAGGTAGAGCACCTACCCTAGCAAGTAATGTGTCCCAGAGATTCTGGTACATTGTATCTTCGTTCTCATTGGTTTTGAAGAACATCTTTATTTCTGCCTTCATTTCATTGTTTATCCAGTCGTCATTCAGGAGCCAGTTGTCAGTTTCCATATAGTTGTGGGGTTTTGAGTGAGTTTCTTTATCCTGAGTTCTAATTTGATTGCACTGTAGTCTGACAGACTATTTGTTATGATTTCCGTTCTTTTGCTTTTGCTGAGGAGTGATTTACTTTTCAATTATGTGGTCAATTTTAGAGTAAGTGTGATGTGGTGCTGAGAAGAATGTATATTCTGTGGGTTTGGGGTGGAGAGTTCCGTAGATGTCTATTACGTCCACTTGTTCCAGGTCTGTGTTCAAGTCCTGGATATCCATGTTGATTTTCTCTCATGTTGATCTTTCTAATACTGACAGTGGAGTGTTAAAGTCTCCCACTATTATTGTGCAGGTGTCTAAGTCTCTGTAGGTCATTAAGAACTTGCTTTATGTATCTGGGTGCTCCTGTATTAGGTGCATATATGTTTAGGATAGTTAGCTCTTCTTGTTGCATTGATCCTTTCACCATTATGTAATGCCCTTCTTTGTCTCCTTTGATCTTTGTTGTTTTAAAGTTTGTTTTATCAAAAACAAGGATTGCAACCCCTGCTTTTTTTTTTTTTTTTTTGCTGTCCATTTGCTTGGTAACTCTTCCCTACTTGTATTGTGAGTCTATGTGTGTCTTTGCACATGAGATGGGTCTCCTGAATGCTATATTTTTTAAGGTTTCTTATCGTGTAGACAAAATTGAGAACTACACACAGGTTCAAAACTTAGTTAAGATGAGCTGAAACTGATGAGCAAAGACTTGATTAACACATGCAAATACAAATATGCACATTTGGGTTCCGTGTCTCCCACCACTGCTCTTCTCCCATGCTACCTCCTTCAACACACTCGGAAAAATTAACATGAAACTTCTCTTGTCTAAGACTACTGTTCTATGCAGTTGCCACTAGCTGCATGAGGCAATTGAGCATTGAAATATGGCTGGTCCAAACTGAAATGTGCTGCAAGTAAAAAAATCCACCCCACATTTCACAGAGTGAGTCTAAGAGAATATAAAATATAGTTAAAATTTTTGATTACATGTTGAAATGGTAGTATTTTAAGATATTAGGTTAAATAAAATATTGTTTTACAATTAATTTCTCCTATTTCTTTTTATTTCTTAATGTGATTACTGGAAATTTAAAATGACATGCATAACTTATGTTGTATTTCTAAAGGACGGGGCTGACTAAAGAGTTTCATAGACATCTAGGGAAGAGAGATCAGCATCTAACCATACTTCAGTCACTCTTCACCAAGTTAAAAGTGTCAGATTATCTACAGTTATAAACTGTACTTTAATCTGAACACCTGCTTTTCTCTATGAATTTTTTATTTTTCTTATGCAATTCTAGATTAAAACAAACTTTGTTTAACAGTGTTTCTCTGTACTCATTAAAACCTTTGATATAATGTTAAAGCAGCTTGATGATACTGAATATCCTTGGCCTTTCCACAGTTTAATAAAAAATTATTGAATATTTCATATGCCTTTTAAAACATTTTATTGAGATATATAAAGTAAATATAATAATCTTAAGTGTGAAGCCCTTTGTATTAAAAAGATAGATTTTCAGAACTTGATAAGATCTTCCTGTGTACCTTTCAGTTCTATGTCCCTAAAAGTAACCACTAACTCTGACTTCTATGATCATATATTCATTCTAGCTTTGTTTTTGTGCTGATTTCTTTGTTTGGTTTTGTTTTGAGTTTATAGAAATGAAATCATGGAATATGTGATTTTGTACATCAGGCTTTTTCACTCAACTAATGTATCCGAGACCTTTTCAAATTGTTGCATTGACCAATAGTTTATTTTCACTGATGTGTACTATTTCACTAGGTATTATTTTCTATCCACTCACCTGTTGGATCTGAGTTTTTTCCACTTCTTGACTGTTATGGATAGAGCTTCTACCAACATTCTCAGAAATGTTTCTTTAGGATATATTTACATTCATTTATATATTTAAGAGTAAGATTGCTGGGTCAATTAATTTTAATATTGTTTTTAGTGGAAACTGTCAAACAGGGTCTTCCAAAGTGCTTGTGTATTTCTGACTTCCAGGGCGCTGGCAAGAGCTTGTGTGCACCACATTCTTGCCAACATTTGGACTGTAATCATGGCCTTCCGGAAGGTCTGTGTGATGTCCCGTCATGCCTTTCATCTGCATTTCCTTAATGAGTATAGAAGCTGAGCACCTGTTCTTGTTTATTTATTCACTCATTCATTTAGGTCTCCTTTAATTTCTCTAGATAACATTTTTTAGTTTTCAGTACAGAGATCTGGCACATCTTTGTTAAATTAATTCCTAAGTTTTTGAGTTTTTGATGTTTTTTAAAATACTTGAAATTTAACACTTTTATTGATTTTTCAATTGTTTACTGCAATAACCTCAAATATATTTTATTTTGCATATTGACTTTGAATCCTATGACTTTGCTAAATTCACTTATTAGTTCCACTGGTTTTTAGATTATTTTTGGATTTCTGAAAGCACAGTCATATCATCTGAAAATAAGAGTATTATATTATATTATATTATATTTATTATATTATTGAGATGGAGTCTTGCTCTGTTACCCAGGCTGGAGTGCAGCGGTGCAATCTTGGCTCACTGCAACATCCACCTCCTGGGTTCAAGCAATTCTCTGTCTCGGCCTCCTGAGTAGCTGGGATTGCAGGTACCCACCACCACCCCCAGAAAATTTTTGTGTTTTTAGTAGAGATGGGGTTTCGCCATCTTGGCCAGGCTGGTCTTGAACTCCTGACCTCGTGATCCACCTGCCTAGGCCTCCCAAAGTGCTAGGATTATAGGCATAAGCCACCATGCCCAGCTACTTTTAAAATATTTATACATTTTATTAATGTTTTCATGTTTCATTGTAGTTGTTAAAAGCTTCAATACAATCTTGAAGCAGCTCGATGATAGTGAATATCCTTGTCTTTTCCACAATTTCAAGAGAAAGTATTGAATATTTCCTCATTAACTATGATTTTAGTTCTAGATTTCTTAAACATGCCCTTTATCCGATTGATAAATTGTGTATTACTGTCTTTTGAGAGCTTTTATTATGGTTGAGTACTAACTTTTATCAACATCTTTTTCTATATCTGCTGAGATGATGAATACAGGAATTTTCTCCCTTATCTATCTATGGATGAATTACATCGACTGGATTTCAAATGTGAAATCAACCTCCTGTTCAAGAAATAAACTCTACTGGATAACAGAGTATCATTCTGTTAATATAGCCTAGGCTATATTAAGAATTAAGAATTTTTACACCTGTTAATAGGAGATTGGTCTAGAATCTTCTTGACTTGTAATATTCTTGTCAGATTTTAGTATGAAAAATAATCTTGCATTTAAAAAGAAGTTGGGAAATGGTTTATGTTTTTCTATTTTCTGAAAATTTTTATTTAAAATTGGTATGATTTGTTCCTTAAGTGTCTGTTAGAACACACAGGGAAGCCATCTGTGCCTGTAGCTTTCTTTCTAAGCATTTTTAAATTATAGAAGCAATGTAAATATAGGAATATACAGATTTTTAATTTCTTCTTAGGATAGTTTTGAACACTACTATGAACCAGCTAAACTTAAGTTATATTTACAGAATAACAACAATAGAACATACATTCTTCTCAGTTAAACATGAACATTTGCCAGGTTAGACCACATTCTTGTCCAGAAAACAAGTCTTATTAGAGCTTTAAAAATTTGAGTAATATAAAATACATTCTTTGGTAACAACAAAAACAAATTAATAGTTAATAGTAAGGGCTATAAAAAATTACAAAGGGGCATGAGGAGACTTTTTCTCTTATGGAGACACTTGGACATTTTCCAATGCTCTTCGTTCCTTTCTGAAATTCTGTGTTTCTTTCAGGTTGTGGGATTTTCTTTATTTTCCTTAGACTGTCGGCCTGCCAGTGACAATGTCTCTCAGCTTTGATTTACCTGATAATGTCTTCATTTTACCTTCATATCTAAAGACATTTTCTCAAGATAGAGAAGTGTAGATGTATTTCTTAAGTTTTAATGATGCTTCCCAACTTCCAATTTCTGTTGAAAATTCATCTATCACTCTGATTGTCATTTCCTTGAGAGTGATGTGGAATTTTTTTCCCTTTTAAGGTTGTCTCTCAATTTTTTTAAGTTTGTCTACAATGCATCTTGGTGAGGATTTTTTTTCTTTTTGGTATTCATTTTTAATACCTAAAGTTTCCTTAATAGTTTTGCATAATTTCTGTCTTCTCTTCAAATGTTGTTTCCACTCCATTCTTTCTAGTCTCTTTTCTGGGATTCCAATTATACAAATGTCTTTAAGATATATTTATATGATATTATAGTTTTCCTTTAGTCATGATGGAAAACATAACTAGTCACACTATTCTAATCCCTGAGTAAGCATGGCAATTCTTTTCATATAAAACTAAAATATACTTTCATCTTACATTTGCATTTATTTTCCTAATACCTGAGTTGAGCAGATTAAGTTAGATGATGCCTCCTAGGTATCAACTGTCGTAGTCTATTTTGTGCGGCTATCTCAGGATAGGGCAATTTATAATGAGCAGACATTTATTGGTTCACGGTTCTACAGGCTGGAAGGTTCAGCACCAAGCGCTGGCATCTGATGAGGGCTTTCTTGCTGTGTCATCACACAGTGAAAAGTGCAAGAGTAAGAGAGCAAGAGGAAGACAAATTTCTCCTTTAATAATGGTATTAATTCCACCTGTAAGAGCAGAACCCTTATGATCTAATAACCTCTTTTTTTTTTTTTTTTTTTTTTTTTTGAGACAGAGACTTGCTCTGTCACCAGGCGGGAGTGCAATCGGCTCATCACAATCTCCGCCTCCTGGGTTCAACAATTCTCCTGCCTCAGCCTCCCGAGTAGCTGGGACTACAGGTGCATGCCACCACACCCAGCTAATTTTTGTATTTTTTAGTAGAGACAGGGTTTTACCATGTTGGCCAGGATGGTCTCGATCTCTTGACCTTGTGATCTGCCCGCCTCAGCCTGCCATGACCTAATAACCTCTTAAAGGTTTCACCTCCTTTTAAAATTTCCTTTTATTTTTAGTTGACACACAATAATTGTGTATATTTATGAGATACAGAGTGATACTTCACTACATATACACAAATGTGTAATGATCAAATCAGAGTAATTAGATCTCATTTATCATTTCTTCATGTTAAGAATATTCAAATACTCTCTTCTAGTTTTTCGAAAAAATACAATAAGTTATTGTTAACTATATACATCCTACAGTGCTGTAGGACGCTAGAACATATTTCTCATATCTAGCTGTAATTTTGCATTCATTAACAAACCTTTCCCTATTCTCCTCTACCCCATGCCCTTCTTAGCCTCTACTAACAACTTACTCCACTCTTTTCTTCTATGAGTTCAACTTTCTCTAGCTCCTACAGATGATTGAGAACATGTGATATTTATCTTTCTGTGCCTGAGTTATTTCTCTTAATATAATGTCCTCCAGGGCCAGGCGCAGTGGCTCACGCCTATAATCCCAGCACTTTGGGAGGCCAAGGAGGGTGGATCACAAGGTCAAGAGATCAAAACCATCCTGGTCAACATGGTGAAACCCTGTCTCTACTAAAAATACAAAAATTAGCTGGGCACGGTGGCGTGCGCCTGTAGTCCCAGCTACTCGGGAGGCTGAGGCAGGAGAATTGCTTGAACCCAGGAGGCGGAGGTTGCAGTGAGCCAAGACCGTGCTATTGCACTCCAGCCTGGGTAACAAGAGCGAAACTCCATCTCAAAAAAATATATATATACGTATACATATATACATACATATATACACATATATACATGTATAGATACATATATTCATATACATATGTATATATGTATACATGTATATACTATGTATACACATATACACATATGTATGTATATATGCATACATACACATATACATCTATATACACATATGTATGCATACATGTATGCATATGCGTATATGTATACACATATATGTATATGCATGCATGTATACATGTGTACATATATGTACATATACATAGGTGTATATATGTACATGTACATATATGTGGATATATGTATATGCATACATATACATATGTGTATATATTTATACATGTATACATATGTGTATATATAATGTCCTCCAGACTAATCCATGTTGCCTCAAATGACAGGATTCTATTCTTTTTGATGATGGAATAGTAAGTGTCGGATTTGTTGGATAGGTGAATTTTGAAATTTTTAATTGAAATCAAATATAATGCTAGGTTCCGCTGTGTGTATATGCCACATTTTCTTTATTCATCTGTTCATGAAAATGTAGATTGATTATATATTTTGGCTGTTGTGAATAGTGCTTCAGAAAACATGGGAGTGCAGATATCTCTTTGATATACAGATCTCCTTTCCTTTGAATAAATACCTAGTATTGGGATTGCTGAATTGTATGGTAGTTTTATCTTTAGTTTTTTTTTTTTTGAGAAATTTCCATACTGTTTTCCACAATGGTTGCACTAATTTACATTCCCACCAATTCTGCCTCTTACAACTGTTACAATGGCAATTAAACTTCAATGTGAATTTTGGAGGAGACAGACATATAATCGTAGTCCCAACCTTTAGTGTTTTTCTTTATGGTACTTTGAGAAAATGTCTAAGGAGAATAGAATTATGCTATGCATCTATCTATTTGATATTCTCTGGAATATATTGAAAGAAAACAGACATACTTCTTTGGACATGTTTTTAAGTTTAGCACTATTCAAATAATTCTAAAATGAACTTCACAATTCTAAGAAGACTATAAAATATTAATGATAAGTTTTATGGTCACTAGACTTAGCATATTACTCATATATTGTAATAGCACAGAGTTATTAAACAATAGTTCATCTTTTGCTACAACTTGGATGATGGAAAATGATAACTGCCTGAAAATAGTTCAAATACCCTCTAGTTACATCATTTGGGAGATAGCACTGTGTCTCTATTTTCTTAGTAGCAAATAGTCCATTATGTCATTGTTATTGAACTTCCTTGGTAAACAGAATGTTCAAGCAGCACTATCAAAGCAGAAAAAATAATATAATATTGCAAAGTTTCATCTTGAGGAAATAGTACTGTTAAGACTCATCCATTTTCTCTCTGTATTTTAATGTAATTTTCTTTGTAATTATGTGTTGCCTTTATAGTCAGGGAGTCAGGAAACAATAGCAGGGTTTTTTTTTTCCTAGTCAATTTAATAGCTGTTTTTTTTCTCTTAATCACATGCAAAGTTGATAGTCTCATAATATAAAAGCTAAGAATTCATTACTTTAAATTAGTAGTTTTGAGTTATTGGGTGATTAGGTTGATGCATGTCTTTCTCAAAATGAAAATCCTTTGAGGTGTGTGCAGGTTGGTTGTGATTTGTAGGAATATAATGCTGCTTTCAGTCATACTATTTCAGAAGTAAGCAGATATTAAATACAAAGTACACAAAGTTCTGCAAATGTGATCATTTTATGGAACAGCATTTATGGTTTGCTTTTTTTCTCATTGCCAATGTAATACACTTCTAAAGCATAAAGATAAAGAACACAGAGAGGCACAAAGGAAATAAAAATGATAAAGAGTATATAAAATGCCATCTCAACACTGTGGCGTGTATCTTTGCAGTGTATACAAATATAGATACACATACACTTTAATGTCACCCACTACATGCTCCTTTGTAGTTCTTTTTACTCAGCAACATATCAGGAATATTTTTCTATGCAAATTGGTCTTTTTCTTATATATTTTCAATGAATATTTTGAAATTTCTCCTATGTACGTAGCACATTTGTTTAACCAGTTTCTTATTTTGGAACATTTCATTTTTGCTATGATGGAAACATTCCTCTATCCAAGTTCCAAAACTGAAACTGTTGATTGGAGAAAGTTAATAGTATATTTAAAATCATTAAACACAAAACTAATAGTCTTCTTTATAAAAATTTTCAATAATAATCATAATAATTAAAACAATGAAACTCTAACTTTGAAATCTACATGAGAAGGACAATTTTGATCTCAAGGGGACATCTGGCTGTGTCTAAAGACAGTTTTGGTTGTCACAACCAGAGAGGTGCTGCTGAACCTAGGGACTGGGAGTCAGGATGCTGCACAGGAAAGCCCCCACGACCAAGAATTATCTGGCTTAAAATGTCATTAGGCTGAAGAAATAGACTTTGTCTGTTTCCAGAGAGGGTTTTTCACATCTGTGCAATGTCATGAAACTTACAACACGTAATGTTCTTGAGCGCTCACAACTACTAGGAATTCTTCACCCATTCAATCTATCCTGACCCCTACCAGTGGTAGTGGAGGGCAGTTAATGGTATGATGCCAAGGGGTAGATTTCTAAAAAGGCAGATAGGCAGCCTATTACGCCGTGGCTGGCAGCGAGCTGCTTCTCTCTTCCCGGAGCAGATGTTGGGGGCTGTGCCCCCATCCAGCACAAACCTTGAAAATGAAGTAGAAAGCCAAAGTTAAAATTCCTGCAATTCTAATACTGATTTAGGTTTAACAGTATTTATTTCTGTGGTCTTTGATCTTAATGTGTAAATATTGACAATCTACAATATATACCACTACGTTTCTTTTAAATAGGCTTGTTTCCTAAAATGGAGGTATTCTCACCAAGACTTTTAAAGGTTCTAAATTATATATCTGACTACTTTTCCCCCAGCTTTTTGTTTATCCTACACTTCTGATTTTATTCTCAGTATCCAAAATGTTTTCTCCATCTGCATGGGTTTCAATCCTGTAATCACACAAGTCCAGGTTATACTACTCTCGCTTTGTCTTTTAGAGCAGTTAATAAGTGACGGTTAGTGCTTCGCTTCCAATTTAAATCTCCACACAAAAGCAGAAGAATGATTTTCCTACGAAAATAGGGTGTTACCTCTCTACTTAAGTCACACAAATATTTAACTCATGGCTGTTGTGCAGTATCAGCCAAGGATTTCGGCGTGGCCTGGAAGTCCTGGATAAGCTGCTCACCGCACACATCTGCAGTCTCAGATCTTACTACTTTCCCTCTGGATACCTTTCACGTAGGTCTTCATTCAGCTCATCAAAAAATGTGTCACTTCTTCAATGTCACCAGACATTTGCCCGCATTATTGCTCCTGCTCTGTTTGGCTTGGTGCTCTCTTACTTCCTGTATTTTGTCCTTTGGATAGGTCATTGCTGACATGCCACCCTGCCAGGTTATGATTCTTTGTTATGTGCACTCATATAACAGAGTTTATTTCTACAGGGCAGATATCAGCATTTGTAATGTACACTTATGAGAATGATGAGAACCGTTCATGTAATTTATAAAGTTAATGCCTCTGACTGGGAGCAGGTAATGATGAAGTTTCCAGACAAAATAATTTCTTCATGCTATAAAATCATGGGGTATTTACAAGGATTTTATCTGTATTCCAAGTATACTAGAATGGTGAATTTTAAATTGGCATTTTGCAGATTTTTTAAAGTACTTTTAACAAAAGTATAAGTAGGCTATTAGGGAGTAGTAATCTAGGAGAACTGTGAGATATCAATATCTTTAGAATTTTATGCTTTAGGCCAGGTACAGTGGCTCACGCCTGTAATCCCAGCATTTTGGGAAGCCGAGGCAGGTGAATCATGAGGTCAGGAGTTCGAGACCAGGTCTGGCCAGCATGGTGAAACCCTGTCTCTCCTAAAAATACAAAAACTTAGCTGGGCGTGCTGTTGGGTGCCTGTCATTCCAGCTACTCGGACGGCTGAGGCAGGAGAATCGCTTGAACCTGGGAGGCAGAGGTTGCAGTGAGCTGAGAACATGCTCCAGCTTGGGCAGTGTGAGACTCCATCTAAAAAAAAACAGATTTCAGGCTTTATTCCTATATTTATTTAGAGAATCAGAAAATACCTAGAGTTCTTTACTACCTTACTAAAAACACTTAATGAGTTATACTTTAGTATTATCCCTGGGGCTTTTACTTAAGTCATATTTAAGTGGTGATCACCAAAAACATTTATGATGTTTAATTTTTAGTAATGGTACACTGGAAATGGTTTTGGCCTAATTGTTTCAGTGGAAAAGAAAAAGGAAAAATTGAACAAAACAAAACAAATCTGTCTAAAGGCACTAAAGAGCTACCAATTACAGAGAAATATCAGGCCCAAGACCCATGAAAAGACACAGCCAAGAGGGGTGAAACTATCAAGAAGTAGAAGCCCCAGGAAACACACCAGCTTTGCTTAGGGTCTTGAGGTTCTGTGTGTGCGATCAAAGATTGAATGGGAAAAAGCTCTTGTGTAGACTGAAGCCCACGTTTTTTTCATATCACTGTTTAATTGGGATTACGTGCTCTGAGACTGATAATGATACTAGTCTAGTTGCCTGCCGACTGCAAAGGGAATGCTTTGGAGAAATATGAGATAATCTAAAGCTTTGAATTAGTTCTACAACTAATCAAAAAAATTACATGACACTCAATTACAGAAAATTAGATATCCAAAAAACAAAAATTACATGACACTCAATTATAGAAAATTGGCTAACCAAAAAAAACCCAAGAGACAAAGACAGAAAATAGAAAAAAAAAGAAATCCCATTAATGTGCAGATGTTAAAATCACATTGTTAAAAATTGAATTTTTAAAAACAAAATAGAGAATTAGAGAGATAACTTGGAAATATTAAAAAAATGAAAATTCTAAAATTAAAAAATAAAATGACTAAAAAGAGCTTAACAGATAATTGTAAAGTAAGAGTAGATTTAGTTGAGGAGAGAATTAGTGAACTTGAAAACAAATTATAAATAAATTATCTAGGCTGAAGATGGAGAGACAGTGGACCAAAGCCCAGGGAGGAAACAGCCAGAAAGGAATACATAAACTTCACACAGGATAAATGCAACAAAAAACACACTTAGGTGCAAAGGGTTTATCAGGTAAAAAGTACAACAACAAGAATAACTTTAAAATTAGACAAAGAGGAGAGAATGACTTCTGTAATGGCAGTGTAAAGGGATCTGTAAAAACAACCAACCACCACTGGTTTAATTTTTGATATGTATAATTTCATATATATATATATATATATATATACACACACATATAGTGTGTGTGTGTGTGTGTGTGTGTGCACGCGTGTGTCTGTTTGTCTGTCTTTGGAATGCCCTTGGGAATTGTCCTAAGAGCATATAGCAAATGAAGGAACACTTATTCAAGAAAATCTACTAATTCTCACCAAAGACAGTGAGATTCTATGGCATTTGAACTTCAGACTGAACTGAAGTGACCTTAACAATTCAAATCCCTCTCCCCAACATAAAAACACATATCAGCAAAGGCCATCGTGTACTTATAAAAGGTGGCATGATTGTGTATTTTTTCCCTTTTCTTCTGTTAACTAACATAAAAAAGCAATATTATGAAATTACATTTATGTAACTGTATTATTGGGCTTATAACATACAGAAATATATTTGATCAAGGATGTGGTTGGGACCAAGGCTATACCGCGATGCGGAAATGATACCAAGTGCTAACTTGAAACAGAAAGAAAACAATGAAGAAAATCACAAAGGTAAATATGAAGTCTAATATGAAAACTCTTATGGGGAATTTGGGGGATTTGGGGCCTAGCAAGGAAAAATACATGGACACGAGGTGGCAGTAAAGCACAGCAAGCTTTATTTGAGAGCTGCTTTGAGAGGATTGCCTGGGTGAGGAAGTCCCTCAGAGCCTGAGACCTTCTAGAGACAATGCCAGGGAGCCACAGCCCAGAAGGGAAGGAGTACCCTGGGATTCCTGCAGGAGTGGGGAACTGGTGAGAGCGCTCACTTATCTAGAGGCTGTTGCTCAGCAGGATGATGAGAGGGAGGGTTTCTGGGTCAGAGAAATCCAAGGCAGCAGTGGCTTCAGGCTTTTATCATTCAAGGCTTACCTTATCTATTGCAAGCAGGTGTTGGGCACAGTTTTGCGGGTTATTCAGAAAAGGCAAACACTACATGCCCAAATTTTTGCTTCCTTGGACTATAATTAAAATCTGTGTAAAAGAGATATTCCACTAAATGTCTCAGGCTGCCATGGTGAACACCACAGGGCCAACATACAAGAGCTATCTTTGACTCATTTATTTACAACTCTTTAAGTAGAGCTTTTCTCTTTTTTCTTCCTTAACCTTCTTTAAAAGACATAAAATTATGTAGCAGGAACTGTAATACTGTTGTGTAACAGTAGCGCCTCTAGATATAATTGTAACACCTATAGATATAATAGACATAGCAGTAATAACACAGAAAAGGAAAAGAAATAATAGGCATATAGATAACATTTCTATATTTTCCTGCAATTAAGTTAGTATAAATCTGAAGTTAATTTTGACAGTTTAATATGCATGTTATTATCCCTAGAACAACCAGAAAGAAATTAACTCAAAAAATCTAGTGATAAGATTATCAAAAGAATTACGTTATTACCTTAGTCACTTAATCAAAATATGGTAGTAAGGGTAAACTGGAGAAACAAAAAAAGACTTGATGTGTAGAAAACAAAATGTAAAATGGCAGACATAAATCCAAAAGCATTAATAATAAGATTAAATGTGAATGAATAAAATAAGCAAATCAAAAGGCAGGGAATATAATGTCAGATTGGAAGAAAAAGTAAGATCCAATTAATGCTGTCTAGAGTAGCCATATTGTAATTCAAATATACAAATAGGACAAAAGCAAAACCATGGAAAAATATATGTTAGGCAAATAGTTATAATAGAAAGTTGTCATGGCTACATAGATATCAGACAAAATAAACATTAAAACAAAAAAGTTACTAGAGAAAAAAAAGAGAGAAAAAGAGGGGCATTTTTTAATGATCAATGAGTCAATCCATCAGAAGGACAGAATTATGGCAAAAGTATATGCAGGTAACAGCAAAGCCATCACAATAACATAAAGCAAAAACTGACAGAACTGAAGGGAGAAATAGACAATTCAACAATAATAGTTGACACTTTAATATCCCCACTTTCAACGATGGGTTGAAAAAAACTTGACAGATGATCAACAAGGAAATAGAAGACTTTAACAACACCATAAACCAAATAGACCTAAAACATGTTTTGAAAAACTAACTCTACCACAGCAAAATATACCCTTTCTCAAGAGCACATGAAAAATTTTCCAGAATAGACCATTTTAACGCTACAAAACAAGCCAGGTACAGTGGCTCATCCCTATAATCTCAGCACTTTGGGAGGCCAAGGTGGGCAGATCACTTGAGGTCAGAAATTCGAGACCACCCTGGCCAACATGGTAAAACCCCAACTCCACTAAAAAGACAATAATTAGCTAGGCATGATGGCACACACCTGTGATTCCATCTACTCCAGAGGCTGTAGCAAGAGAATTGGTTGAACCTGGGAGGCAGAGTTTGCCACTGCACTCCCTTCTGAATAACAGAGCGAGATTCCATCTGAAAAAAACAAAATAAAACAAAACAAACAAACAAATAAAAACAAGCTAAATAGATTGATAAGATTGAAGTTATTTAAAGATAGTCTACAACCACAATTGAATGATATAGAGATCAGTAACAGAAAGATATTTGTGAAATTCACACTTACATGAACATTTAAATAACACACAGTTAAATAACCAATGGATCAAAGAAAAAATCATGAGAGACATTAAAAAATACTTTAATAAAAATGAATATAAATACATATATCAAAACACATGAGATGCTGCAAAAGCAGTGCTTATAAGGAAATTTACAGCTGAAAATCCTATATTGAAAAAGAGAAGAAAGATCTCAGATCAGTAATAGAACTTCATGTCTATGACACAAGAAAAAGAAGAGCAACTACACCTAAAGCAAGCAACAAGAAGGCAACATTAAAGATTAAAGCAGAAATTAATAAAATATAGAATATAAAAATAAACAGAGTAAGAGAGTTGATTGTTAGAAGGAATCTGCAAAATTGACAAGTCTTTAGCTAGACTGACCAGGAAAGAAAGATACACAAAAAGAAAAAGAGAAGATTCATACCAATATCATAGGATTAAAGAGGGGATATAATTACCCTCACTTGCAGAAATAAAAAGATTTGAAAGGAAATACTGTGATTAACAAAATAGATTACATGAAATAAGTAATTTCCCAGAATAAAACAAACCACCAAAAATGACTTAAAAATACTTACAAATGTGAATAGGCCTATAATAAAATATTAAATTAATAATGAAAAGAATTCCCACACACAAAAAAAGCCCAAGCACAGATGGTTCCAATAGTGAGTTTTTTCAGATGTTTAAGGAAGAATTAATATCAATTCTTCATAACTATTTCAAAAAAAAACAGGAAGAAAAGGGAACACTTCCTAACTAATTTTATGAGGACAATATTATCATGATACCAACACCTGGTAATGAAATCACAGGAAACTACAAATAACTATCTCTTATTAATATAAATACAAAATTCCTTGATAAAATGTTTGTAAACCTAATCCAGCAGCACACCAAAACCTAATCCAGCAACACACAAAAGAATTATATATAATGATCAAGTGGGATTTGTATCAAGAATGCAAAGATGGTTTAACATCCAAAAGTCAGTTAATGTATGGATGGGAGCCATGAATTTAATCAGCAGCCTTGCAGGAAAACTGAGTTTTAACTGAAGGGGAAAGATACAAGAATGAATGAAATGAAAATGCAGGACTTCTTAGATTTTACAGGATGGGACTATAGATTTATTCAGTTGTAAATGTGCACTTTTCTTCCAGACAAGGGCAGAATAACCCTGAAGACAACTCAGGGAACATCATGGCTGCCCCTTGGGTTTTGGAAAGTGGGATCATCACATTGCTTTCAATAAACCAGGCACCTTTAGCAGGCCAGATGGCACACTGTTTGTATTAGTCCATTCTTGCACCACTATAAAGAAATACTTGAGACTGGGAAATTTATAAAGAAAAGAGGTTTAATTGGCTCACAGTTCTGCAGGCTGTACAAGAAGCATAGCAGCATCTGCTTCTGGGGAGACCTCAGGGAGCTTTTATTCATGGTGGAAGGCAAAGGAAGAGCAGGTGTCTTATGTGGCAGGAGCAAGAGGGAAAGAGAGGGGGGAGCTGTTACACACTTTTGAAACAATCAGATCTCATGATCTCTCACTCACTATCAGGAGAGTAGCACTGAGAGTATGATGCTAAACTATTTATAAGAACTCCACCCCCATTATCCAAAAACTCCCATCAGGACTCTCCTCCAACACTGGGGATTACAATTCAATATGAGATTTGGGTGGGGGGATACAGATCACATATCAACATTGTCTATTAAATAAAGGGCAAAAACTGCATTATCTTCTCAATAGATACAGAAAAAGCAATTTACAAGATCTAACACATTTTTATGACTAAAAAAACCTCAACATATTAGAAATGGAAATTGCCTAACCTGATTGATAGGACATCTATGAAAAATCCACCACTAATGTCATACTTAGGAGAGAAAGAATAAATATTTCTCTCCTAAGATCAGGAAAAAGAAAAGGATGTCTATTCTTGCCACTTATAGTCAAAATCTTTCTTGAGGTCCTAGATAAGAAAAATACACAATAAAAATAAATAAAAGCCAATCAGATTAAAAAGGAAGAAGAAAAGATATTTCTATTTGCAGACGACATAATTTTGTATGGAGGAAATTCTAAGGAATGTACTAAAGCCTCTTAGAATGAATAAACAGGCTCAGAAGGCTTCAGAATACAATATCAATATGCAAAAATCATTTGAATTTCTACATACTAACTACCTTAGTTTGGGCTGCTATAGCAAATTATCATAGACTGAGTGACTTAGCAACAAATATTTATTTCTCATTGTTCTGGAGGCTGAAAGTTTAACATCAGAGTGCCAGCATGGTCAGGTTCTGGTGAAGAAGCTCTTCCAGGCTGCAGACAGCTGATTTCTCCTTGAATCCTTACATATAGGACAAAAGGCAAGAGAGCACTCTGGGATTCCCTTTAAGGCTATTAATCCCATTCATGAGAGCTCCACCCTCCTGACCTAATTACTTCCAAATGGTCCTACCTCCTAATGTCATTACACTGGGGGCTGGAATGTCAACATAGAAAATTTGAAGAGACACAAAGATTTTGGCCATTGCACTAACCATGAACCTAAAAACCAAATTAAGTAACAATCTCATTTAAAACAATAACAAAAAGAATAGAACACTGAATTAGTCTGTTTTCATGCTACTGATAAAGACATAACTGAGACTAGGATATTTATACAGGAAAAAGAGTTCATTGGGCTTACAGTTCCGCATATCTGGGGAGGCCTTAGAATCGTGGCAGAAGGCAAGGAGGGGCAAGTCACATCCTACATGGATGGTGGCAGCCAAAGACAGAGTTTGTCCAGGAACCCCTCTCCACTTACAATAGCCATAAGATCTCATGGGACTTACTCACAAAAACAGTATGCCCCCATGATTCAATTAACTCCCAGTGGGTCCTTTCCACAACACATGGGAATTCAAGATGAGATTTGGGTAGGGGCACAGCCAAATCAGATCAAACACTTGAAAGTAAATTTAATAAAGTAAGTGTAGAACGTGTATACTTAAAAACTGCAAAACACTGTTCAAAGAAATTATGGAAAATCTAAATAAATGGAAAGATATCTCATGTTCATAGATGGGTCCTATAATTGTTATATTAATGACATGGCAGAACGTATCAAATTCATCTACAGGTTTAACATAACCCTTACCTAAATAAATTCCAGTTGGTTTTATTGCAGAAATTGACAAGTTGATTCCAAAATTCATGTAGAAATGCAAGGCATCTAGAATAGTTAAATGTAGAAATGCAAGGCACCTAGAATAGCTAAATTAATATTGAAAAGAAGCCTAGAGTTAGGTTCTTAGCTATTTTTAAATTTACTACAAAACCATAGTACATAAGAAAGTGTTGTACTGGCATAAAGATAGATACGTAGGTCAAAGAAATAGGACTGAGAGTTCGTATAAACCTTTATATTTATGATCAATTCATTCTGACAAGAATATCAAAGCAATGTAATGGTGAAAAAATATATTGTTTTGTCACGGATGAGTGAATATACACATTCAAAAGCATGAAATGAACTCTTACCTCACACCAAAGAGTGAAAATGATAAGATTCTTGCAAGAAAATATGGTTTGGAATCTCCATACATTTGGTAAATACTTCTTAAATATGAAATCAAGAACACAAGTGACAAAATAATAGATAAATAAAAGAAATATTTGACAGTAAAAAAGAATGAAGCTCTGATACATGTTACACAATGGATAAACCTTGAAAAATGGATAAACCTTGAAAAATAATAGATAAATTGTACTTCATTAAAATTAAAAGGTTTTGTGTTTTAAGTAATACCAACAGGAAAAGAAACATGATTAAATGAAAAGAGAAAACACTTTCAAATAATAATTTTCCCATTGAAGGACTTGTTTATAGAATTATAAAGAGTCCTTACATTAAAAAGCATTCCAATTAAATGCAATTTATAGAAACACGACAAAAGATACTCAGAAAAATGATGAAAAAAGATAATTCACAGCAAGGTGGTGCAGCTCTACTTGTGAAACACAATGGACTTTAAAACAACAAGCCTTACTGGAAATAAAGAGGGACATTTCACAATGATAAAAGTTCAAAAATTAAGAATACATAAGAATTGTATGTGCTTGTATCTTGAAAACCATAAGAATCAAAATTTATCAGAACTAAAAAGATAAACAAAACCACCTGCTAGAATAAGAAGAAAAATACTTTTAACTCACCTGAAATAACAAGCAGAAAAGGTTAACACAATATTACAATTTTGAAAAAGTTTAACAAATTTAAGCTGATTGACTTTTACCCAACGACTTTAGAATACAACATTTTCATGTGCATGAAAACCATCTGCCAAAATTGTACATAAGCTAAGCCATAAAGGAAGTATTAGTAAATTTTTAAAGATTAAATGTACATGTTTTCAGACTCAGGTAGAATAGGCTAGAACCATGTTATTTGACTAAATTAGAGTTAAATTAAATATAACAAAAAAAGATAACTAGAGTATCTTCACACTTGGAAACTAAGCAATATACTTCTAAATATCTAATGTGTCAGCCAAAATTACAATAGAAGGTTAAAGAAGCATTTTAAACTGAATGACGGTAAATTGCTACATACCTAGATGTGGCTTGAAATTAAAGGCATGATTAGAAGGAAAGTTAAAGCCTTAAATATTGCAAAATTATGAAGCAAGAAAGGCTGTAAATCAATGTTGTCAACATACCCACTGAAGAAATAAGAAAAAGGACAGCAAATTAAATCCAAAAATGACAGATGAAAAGAAAGAAATATATAAACACAATGAGTAACATAAAAAGCACAGGAGTAGAAAACAGAAATATTTAAAACCAAAATCTAGTGTTTTGAAAATACTATAAAATGGACACACACTAAGAAAGGTAATCAAGAAAAAGACAAGGCACAAATGGACAATGTTAGGAAGGCATGGAAGGCACAGCTGCACTTGGAGGGGAGAATATGAAAATCATAATTTAATAACATGATGCCAATATATCTGAAAGCATAGACAGTAGAATCGTACAATATAGATAACTCAAGACTAAATGGATAATTCTCTAGGCAGCTAAAAAATAACAAAATAGATTCAAGAGGATGTGATTACCTAGATAAACTAGCCATCATTAAAAAAACATTTAGAATAGAGAGGAAAACATTTTATTTTAACCTTATCTCTCACCCTAAAATGATACTAGGACCAGAAAGTTTCTGGCTGTGTGTAAATCTTTATTTCATGAGTCCTTCCCCATGCTAACTGTTTTACAAAGTAGAGTAAACGTTTCTTTTATGAAGCTAACATAACCTTGATAACATTTCTGAATAAAAACTGAGTGAGAAAATTACCTGCCATATATACCATGAAGTAGATACAAAAAGTCTAAATGTAAATGGGGAAATTGGATCCAACAGTATAATTATGAAAAATGTCTTCAAGACACACTAGGATTTGTCTCCTTAAAACAAAGAGTGGCATAACAGTGGGAAGTCTATCAATTATAATTCACCACATTAGTGAAAGAACATCAACCAAATGAACATACCAATTGTAAATGTTGGAATAAAATTCAAAATTCACTTTTGATTTTTAACAAATGTAGAACTTTAGCAAAGTAGAAGGGAATTACTTAATCAAAACACATGCCCAAACCATTTGTAAATGGGAGAATTTTTTCTATCTTTACTAGTATTAAACATTAGAGTAATAAGTGATATAATATATAATATGACTGAAAAAGAGTATGTAAAGAGTAAACAGAAGAACCCAATATGTCATAATCGTAGACTGTTGAAAATAGTCTACAATTGAGAGACCTAACAGGTAAATTAAAGAGCAAGATAAGAATAGAAGCCGAACATATAAACATAAACAACAGCAGAAATTATTTGCTAAAAAGTATCCTATGAACAAATATTCACAATAGCAACAATAATATATTTAAGAATGAACCCAACAAACAAAATATGTACAAGAACTTGATGGATGAGACTACAAAATTTTGCCAAAGGACAAAAGAACCAAACATAGGACCAGTAATGTTAGTAAATGGGAAATCTCAGTATATGAGATCATTAACTCCAAAAGTAAAATTGTAAAATTCTTACAGAATCAACATACCAGAATAATAATGGACATTTTGAAAAATTTAAATAATGAGATGAAATTGACAACAAGTGTTAAGATGTACTATAAAATTATATTAATTCAATAAAGTATAATGTTGGTAAAGGCATAGAGAAATAATTATAAAGTGTATTTACTTCAATCTGTTTGTTCAACTATTCATTGATCCCCTACTTAGCATTTGTATATGTGTATGGAAACATGAAATAATGTTTACCTAATCTTAATGACTGGTTTTCCCTGATGATGGGGTTTAGAGTCATATTTTGTTTTGCTATTTTGGTACTTTTCTTCACTGCTTAAATTCTTTATAATGCACTTTTTTCCCTTTTGCCAAAATAAGTTAATGAGGGTGTTTTTTTAAACAATTAAAGATGTTTTCTCCATATTATTAAAGAGAATTTTTTTCAGAGAAATATTAAAAAGTATAAATTAGTTGATATTTAAATGACTACCTTAGTTGATGTGTTTTCCACCAAAAGCCTGAACCATAAGTCGTGTGTACGGTGTATCAGGCATGACAACTGCATCCTATCTCTTAGCACTAGGAATCAAGTCCCTGCTGCCTCACCAAGCAATTCAATGGGCGAGTCCAAGGCATTTTGCAAATTTCCAGCTTCAGTTCTGGGGGACCGGGTGTCAGGGCTCTAAAAATAATGTGTCTACTCTCTTTTCAACCACACGGCTTGAAGAAACAATTTTCAGATCAGAAGGTGCTCTTCCATGAAAAGTTAGGCATGAAGAGAAAGGAAATTTAACGATGTCCATTAGAATAAGTCAATGCCCCACAGATAAAATGTCAATCCGGCAATAATTCCTCTTCTGGCTGCGACTCAGCTTCCTTATGGTGCTCTCACGTCCATAAAACACCGAGCCCAGACAAAGGCTGAACTGGCTGCTGTTTGACTTGGCAGATTTAGAGGCAGAGGCCACAGTTGCTGGGGTAGCAGAAGACAGAATTGGCCAGTCACAGCTGAGTCAAAAGCTAAAGATATTGTCTGTATCCTAGTGATACAATTAGATGTAAATAATGAAGGAAGGAAGAAAAGTCCCAGGAGAAAAGAGGCTGTAGTTTTGTACATTCTCCTCATAAAATCACATTTATTGATCATGCAAAGTAGCAAGGGAGATTCTTAGACAGTTTGATGGTGAACTAGGAGGCAGAAGGAAGACTGCGGATCTCATCAGACTTACAGAGGCAGGTTTCTCCCAAGACAGCTTTACTTTCCATTGTGAAAATATATCAGCTAAAGGAGTCACTCATTAATACCTTAGCAAGATGAAAGGTTTCAGGTCCATCACCCACAGTTCTGCTTGGAAAAGCGAAGTTCCCTTTGCTGCAGTCTGTTATGGATTGAATTGTGTCCCCCAAAAAGATTGATTGAAGACTTAAGCCACAGTGTCTGTGAATGTGACTTCTTTGCAGTTGTCATGAAGTTACGAATAAAACCATTAGAATGGGCCTTAATGCAACATGATCAATGTCCTTCTAAGAAGAAAATGTGGACACACACATACACACACAGGAGAATACTGTGTGAAGACACAGGTGCACAGGGAAGACAGTATATAGGGTACAGGTAGAGATTACAGTGATGTTGACAGAAGCCAGGGAACATCTGGGGCTACTGGAAGATGGAAAGGCAAGAAAGGATCCTCTCCTAGAGGCTTCAGGGGAAGCATGGCCCTGAAGACACCTCCACTTTGGAATTCCAGCCTCCAGAAATGAGAGGATAATTACTGTTGTTGCTTTGAGCCATCCATTTAGTGGTGCTTTGTGATAGCAGCAGAGTTGTGGGAGTCTGTTTTTGAACACAGGCTCCCACGTTCAACTTATCTCCTTTTCCTTGCTTGGGTGCCTGATGACTTCAAAGAGACTGTTTCTTTGGGGAAGGTGGAATAAGCCTAAAGGTGAGAGCCAGGTTTTGGCATTCAGACAGGTGGTAGGCTTTCTCCTAGATCCAGTCACGTAGGCTTATACTTATTAGGGTTTTGTTGTTGTTGTTGTTGACATGGCACTATTGTCTAACAAACTTCAGCTTATCCTTCAGGACAACCTTATTGGACTTTTTCCTTTTACTCAAAGCAACTTGTGGCAGTGACTGCCAATGATCGCAGAATCCTTGTCCTCATTTTCTTCCAGAGCACACATTTAGACGATATCTCCCAGCCTCCCTTGCAGTTAAGTCTGGCTTTGTGATGAGGCTCTAGATATCATCGCTGGAACAGAAGCGATGTGTGCCACTTCCAGCTGTCAGCCCTGGTCCCCAAAACCTCCCACAGGTGCTAATCATGCTTTTTTACCCTTCTAGCAGATTGGAATAAAGGCAACCAAACCACCCTAGAAGCCTTATGTGGAACACCGCCGACCTCGACCAAAATTCTGAAATGACCACAGAGAATGACTATCCTTATGGGCCAGCTTTGGACTGTCATGTGACTGATGTATAAAGACCTACTGTGATTAAACATCGTACATATTTGGAGTCCTCTTGATAGAACATCTGGTATCAGTAGCCAATGCAGTATTTTGTGCTATAGCTGGCCTAAAGTTAGACCCTGAACAACACTGTTTTATAAAAGACAAAGTTGTGTTTTAAAATAAGTTGTAACGGCTGCCCCATTCTCCTCACAATAACTGCTGGCCTTGGCTTCTGTAAATAAAACTGCTACCCTTTCTCTGCAAAGGCTGCATACCTTCCTCATCAGTAACTGCCAAAATTACTAGCCTTTACTTACCGGTAGTGACTAGAATAAACAGCCCAAGCTAATTCCATCATGGCCCCTGCGCCCTGTAATAAATAACTAAGATCTGTTATTTCTACTACAACCCAGATGATTTGCAA
>CAUYLG010033128.1:0-13342 GCA_963573385.1 Cacajao melanocephalus | reverse complement strand
CCTCCCTCCTTCTCTCTCTTTCCCTTTCTTCTTTCCTTCCTTCCTTCCTTCCATCCTTCCTTCCTTCCTTCCTTCCTTCCTACCATCCCAACCACCCAACCACCAATCATTTTATAAAACAAACTATGTATAATTAAAAATTTAATTATTTAATTTTTTATTTTTACTGTTTTTGTATTTTATTATTTATGTTGGTTGGTTGGTTGGTAAGGAAGGAAGGAAGGAAGGAAGGAAGGAAGGAAGGAAGGAAGGAAGGAAGGAAAGAAGAAAGGGAAAGAGAGAGGAAGGAGGGAGGGAAGGAAGGAAGGGAAAGAGAGAGGAAGGAGGGAGGGAAGGAAGGAAGGAAGGGAAAGAGAGAGGAAGGAGGGAGGGAAGGAAGGAAGGAAGGGAAAGAGAGAGGAAGGAGGGAGGGAAGGAAGGAAGGAAGGAAAGAAGGAAGGGAAAGAGAGAGGAAGGAGGGAGGGAAGGAAGGAAGGGAAAGAGAGGAAGGAGGGAAGGAGGGAAGGAGGGAAGGAAAGAAGGAAAGAAGGGAGGAACGAAGGAAGGAAGGAAGGAGAAAGGGAAATGGAAAGAGAAAGAAAAAGGATTAGCCAGACATTGTGGTGCACTCCTATAGTCCTAGCTACTTGGGAGACTGAGGTTGGGGGATCACTTGAGCCTGGGATGTTGAGGCTACAGTGAGCCATGATCACACCACTGCACTCCAGGCTGGGCAACAGAGCGAGACTCTGTCTCAAAAAAAAATTGTCACAGATATATGTTTTTATATAAAATAAATTAATAGATGAATGACTGGGTGGATGAAAGAATGCATGGATTGGGTGGATGGATGTATAGATGGATGGATGGATGGATGGATGGATGGATGGATGGATGAGTGGATGGATGGATGGATGGATGGGTGGATGGATACATGGATGGGTAGGTGGTTAGGTGGGTGGATGAGTGGATAGATGGGTGTATGGATAAACTGATGGATTAATGAATGGTAAAAATGAGAAACAATGTAAGGCAATTGCTGAAATCCATGACTGTAGTTGGCTTTGGTGTGCCAGCCACCATATAATGAGAGGGCGAGTCAACCTTGTTTTCAATGTCAGGAATGAGTAAATACCTCTTTCTGCTTAGTACATTAAAAAAAAAAATAGGAACCACCAAAAGTTTACATTTGAATTTTTTAGAACCTATATACTCCATCAGGCCAACTCCCTCCTCACCCTCACATGTCAGACCATTTATAAAGAGGGAAAGGACAGGGTGAGGGGACCTGGTCACCTCTGAACAGATAGGAAGGAGCACCAGGGGGTGGAATAGAAGCAAGGCAGTGATGAGCAGACCAGGAGCAGAGACGACGTGCTTAGAAACTGTTTCTCAACTGTGAGCTCCCTCAGCGCTCAGCCTTGGCTCATTCTATCATTGCGGCAGACACTGCGAGGGGCCCCAGTGAAGCAACTTCCATGGGGATGTGGTTTTGAAGTCAGTGTCTAAGGGAAGCGTCTCATGTGGCCAAGCTTTGAATTCCCTCCATTGCAGAGTACACAGTACTTACCAAAAGATCCAGCAAGGTCTACTTTAATTCCAACCTTGTAGAAGGAGATCAGTTTCTTCAATTGTGCAGCCAGTGAAGAAGTTGGACTGTGTTTAGGAGCCGTGTTGTAAACACCATAGTCATCCCCCTGCTAATGAGCTGCTCACACTGGGGGAGGTACTTGGGGATAGAGAGGCTGGGAAGTGATGGCAGATTGACCCATCTCAGGCTCACATCACCACACACACTGTTTCAACTTATTCATTCTGTCCTTCTCTGTCTCTCTGAATTACATACATTTGAATTCACTTTATTTAATGTGACTCCACTTCCATGGGTGCTCACTTCGTAATGACTGCAATAAAGCATCTAACTTAAAGAGATCAGCTACCCAGAACCATCATTCCCTAAAATAATTTAAAAAGCAAAGGGAAAAAAGGGAGGTATTAACACTTGGTGCTGTACCTGGAATTCTACCATTGGAGGCCATCTGAACTAGAGGATCATGATAAGCTGCACAAGGGTAGAGGGAACTGATGAGACATTGTCTTCATATCACTAGCTTTAAGGAGTAGCTGTCTCATTGAAGTGCCGGAGAGGTGGGCAAGTGCCAGAGCACCATGCTCTAATGCACAGTGCAATAAACAGAAGTGCGAGGAAGAGGCAGTGACTATGTCTTTTGACAGGACAGCCCAGGGAAGGGGCATTTTGTTCAACCCAGTTCAGCTCCTTAAGAGCACCCACTTCCAGGACACACCCTGGGTACCATTGAAAAGCCAGATCTAGACGCAATAAGAAAACTGGAAGCTGACCCTTTCCCCTCTCAGCTGTCCTGGCCACAGGTTCTCCACTTTCTCTCAGGTTAAGCTATACCAGACCTCAGTTCTGCCGTTCATCCAGGCAAGAGCACCTCCCGTAATGCTCTGTAGGGATCCCTATACTCCCCAAGCCCTTCAACCTGACTCTCCTCCCTTCCTACCATGAACACATCTGGCTGGTCCTCAACACTGACTAGGAGAAGAGGCACGGCTTTCCAGATAAGGAGTGGGGGGCTTGAAGAGGAGCCAAGGTATAAAATGTCACTAATGTTAGGGGAAAGAGAGCTAGTGTGGTTGGTACACAGGGTGGAAGGTAGGGACTGCAAGGAGATATAACTAGAGAGATAAAAGTTATCTAAAGGGAAAATGTGACAGCCCCCTTCATGGGATTTACCCAAATAAGCTCCCCATTCTGCTTCTAATCTCTCCCCGCTCCAACTCTGCTTATACATCTCTGCCAAATAAAGCTTTGAAGTTTCCTGAAACACTGCTTCCATCAAATTACCCCAGAAACGTCAGGGTCCCCTGCTTGTGAGGAGTCAAGTCCAGGGCCCTGTTTTCCCGCTCACCTGCTTATTATTCTGCAGAAATTCTCCAGTGCAAGCTCTCCTCCAGCCAGGGAGACAGTCTCATCGCCCCCACACAGGCCAAGGCAGTCCCTGCCTCTAGGCCTTTGCTGATACTCTCCTATCAAGCCTGGAAGGACCTTATGAGGCTTCTCGACAATCAACCCTATCTCTTCTTCATGGCCCAGCAGGAACTCCACCTCCTCTGGGAAGCCAGGCTTGAAAAGTCCAGTGCTCTCCTCTAACCACCGCTGCAGTGAGTTTAGCACTTAGCTTTTTTTCTTTTTGTAACCACTTTATTAAAATTTAATTCATATATGATGCATCCATTTAAGATGTACATTTCAATGGCTTTTCGTATATTCAACACTGTGCAACCAGCACCACAATCTGTTTTAAAACATTTTGCCACCCAAAAAGAAATCCCAAGCCAGGTCCCTGCCTCCTCCATTCCAGCCCCAGACAACCACTGGTCAATTTTTATCATTATATACATTTGCCTGTTTTCTGTCTGACTGCTTTCACTTAGTATAATGTTTTCAAGGTTCAGCCATATGGTAGCATATATCAGTACTTTATTCATTTTTATTGCCAAATAATAGTCCATTATATAGGTATACCACATTTTGCTTATCTGTTCATTTTTTGGCTCTTATGAATAATGCTGCTTTAAACTTCAGTGCATTATTGTATGGACACATGTTTTCAGCTCTCTTGGGTTTATATACCTAGAAGTGGAATTGCTGAGTCTTATGGTAAGATCTTTTGAGCACCTGCCACACCGTTTTCCACGGAGCCTACACTATTTCACATTCCACCAGCAATGCATGAGGGATCCACTTTCTCTACATCCTCACCAATATTTATTGTTATTGTTATAATAATTAGCAGAAGTTAAAATAAGTGCAATGGGTTTTCTTGAAATTAAATGAACTCTATATGGTTAAACACCAGTTATCTTGTGCATTAATGGGTAGTTATGTTTTTGATATTAGAGATTTGAAATGTGGAATATCATCTGTAAAGATTTTAATTGCAAATATTTCACAATACAAAATTCATGTGATAATGAAAGAAATCATAAACTCTTCAGTGGTGGCAGGAAAAAACAGAGAAGCTATCATTTAATCCAAATGCATAACTTTTCAGAGCAAACTCTCAATTTTAATCCAACCTTTTAATTTTATTCAGAATCACCAAAGGACTCATAAGGTAAGGATCCCACATCCCTTATCCAATTTCCTGCTAAGGTAAAGTGATTAGGATAGGCGTTAGATCTAATACACCTTCGGGGTATAAGAATACTTCCCTGGATGGATTATGAATCTGGTCAAACATGGAAATTCCCTAGTTGCCTTTTAAATTTTATTTGATGTTAAGAAAAACAACCAGGTAAAATACTGCAGGTCTGCCCCTGATCCACCACCATCAAAGTCAGAAGGCATTTACTAATGGTCATGTACTGCCACTGTGCTGGGTTCTGTGCAGAGGGAATGGCAGACTCCTTGACCCCTGGAACTGACAAGCTCAGGCAAGGCTGGCTGAGCTACTTCTAGGCAGCCAGGAAGAACGGTGGCAAAGGAGAGAAGAGGAGGCAGAGGAGGGAGACGCAAGACACAGAGTGGAGACACAGTGTGGTGGGTACGTGATAAGGATCAAGCTGGGCTGCATGGAGGTAGGGACAATTCATGAGCTGTATGGAAGAGTTAGAAACTCATGAATTAGAGTCATGTTTACCCTTCTCCTTTAATACTAATCATTTGTTGGTTTAAGTGCAGCTTTGCATCTAGACCAACTGTGTTCCATGCTGGAGCTCATATTGAGCCTGACTCCCTGGGGAGAAATCCATCAAATCCTAAAACCACTTTACTTATTTGTACATACTAATAGTGGCCTGATAAGTCTGAACCTTTAGAAAGCATTAGCTTTATAAATGGTTGCTTAAGCAAAAGAACATCACCACACCTCCCACCCTGGATTTGCAAATTGTTCTTCTCTGACATAGATAATATCACTGATCTCCAGTGTTACACAGGCAAGTCCAAAGTGAATTAATTGAGAGAAACAGAGCTTGGTGTACAAAGACAAGGTGACCTGGAGGCCTTCCTATAGGAGGTGTGGTTTGACAGGAGCAAATTGCAAGTCCTAAGCTCTGCCTTGTTTGTGAATATAATTGTGGACTCAGGAAGTGTAGGCATTCTTCTAGAAAAGTGACTGTCTAGTGCCTTATAATATTGGATGGGGGAGGATTTGATAATTTCTTTTTGCTCATTCCTTCACCATTCTCTTCATCTACATATTTTCTAGATCAATGTCTTATTTGGGGGTCAGTAGGGGGTGTCACAGCTCTTCCTGAAGCTTCTCATACCCAGTTCTCCATCCTCTGTCATCCCGAAAGCTTCTCTAGGTGAAAGCCAGGAGCTCAAAAACCAGAAAGTACATGAAGTAAACCAGCCCCTGAAGAAGGAGAGGCTGCTGTGAGCCCAGAGGACACCTGCTCCCCACCCCCAAAGCCCAGTGCTGGGCCCCCAGCCTCACTCCTGCCACCCACCTTGGGGAACTAAAACAAACAGTCCTTTGGAAATGCAGTGAAAAGAAACAGCTGAGTCAGGCCTTCTGTTTAAACAGACCCCACCTGTCCCCTCAGCCCTCGCCTCCCCCAGCTGCCTGAGCTGTGCTTCCCCCACTTCCCTTTCTCTTTTCTTTCCTTTCTCCCTTTGTTGCTCATTTTCAAAAGGGCAGAGTTGACAGCTCTCTCCTCGAGCAAAGCCATCCCTGCCTTCCCGCCCCTCCCGCCTGGCTCCCAGGCCACAGCCGGCAGTGGCTGTGTCTGGTCAACAGGGAGGGAGAGAGAAGGGAGGAGGGCCTTAGTTACCAAGAAAGAGAATCCCACCCCAGAAAGGAGAGAGGACCTCAGAGGATAGGAGGAGGGACAAAGAGAAACAGAAGAGGTACAGCCTCACAGAGGGAGGCGCCTTCTCATTGGCTGGAACCCTCAATCACCCCCCCACACTTGTTGCTATGTGTAAAAATAATTTATTGGCATTGGAGGAAATGAATTATTTGCCCACATTAAAAATTAAGGAAAAGAAATGTTTCCAAAGTCACAAAGGTTAAGTTAGAGATATTCCCCCGACCAACTCACTGCTCCTTTCCAATCAGGTGAAGCCTTTTAGAACTCACCCATAGGAACAGTGACTATCTCTCCAAGTCCGTTGCTGGCTCTTTGAAGTCAAAAAGCCTTTTTTTAAATTGCATTTTCTATTTTGAGAAAATTGTAGATTCACATGCAGTTGTAAGAAATAATACAGAGATCTTCTGTACTCTTACCCAGTTACCTCAATCCTAACATCTCGCAAAACGACTGTACAACAGCAAACTAGGATGTGGATGTTTATAGTCAAGATACAGAACATTTCCAAGACCAGAATCCCTCATATTGCCCTTACATAGTCACACTGACTTCCTACCCATCCTACCCACTACTCTTAACCCCTGGCAAATACTGATCTCTCCTCTGTTTCTATAATGTTTCTATGTTGAGACTGTTCTATAAATTGAATCATATAGTAGGTGACTTTTTCAGATTACCTTTTTTCATTCTGCATAATTCCCTAGAGACTGGACCAAGTCGTTGCGTGTATCAATAGTTAATTCATTTTTGTGGCTATTCTACCGTATGGCTTGACCACAGTTTGCTTAATGCACTCACCTGTTGAAGGACACCCGGGTTGTTTCCAGGTTTGGCTATTACAGATAAAGCTGCCATTCATTTTTATGTCAAGATAAGTCTTCATTTCTCTGGCATAAATGTTCCAGAGTCAGTCGCTGGGTCCTATGAAAATTGCAGGTTTAGTAGTACACCTTCTTAGATTCTTCTTTAAAATTAATCCATACATATTTCTAAAGGTGTTCCAGGCTGGGAGGTGAGTGGAAGAGGAAGCTGGAAGTAGAAGGAGGGGGTCTTGGGGACCTTGATCCTGGGAGCTGAGTTGCTACCAATACACCCACTGTGCGTGTACCACATGGTGAAGGTGAGCCAGGAACAAACCAAGTGTGGTAGGTAGACGAATGACCCACACACACACACACAAAGATGGCTGTACCGTCATCCCCAGAACCTATGAATATGTTTAGTTACATGGCAAAGATAAGTGAAGGCTGCAGATGGAATTGGGCTTGCTAATCAGATGACCTCGAGATGGGAGATTATCTTGGGTGGTCCAGATGGGCCCAGTGTCATTATAGAAGCCTTAAAAGTAGAAAGAGGCAGAAGAAGAGAGTCAGAGAAAGAACAGTGTGACTGTAGAAGAACATCCCAAACACACAAAGTTGCCAGTTTTAAAGATGGAGGAAAGAGACCACGAGCAAAGTAACATGAGTAACTTCTAGAAGCTGGAACCAAGGAAAAAAAGTTTCTCCCCTAGAGCCTTCAGAAAGGAACACAGTCCTAGTTTAGCCCAGTGATACCTGGGTCAGACCTCTGACCTCCAGAAGTGTCAGATAATAACACTCATGTTGTTCCACCAGCTTCACGGTAATTTGTAATAGCTGCAGATAGAAAACAAACGCACCAAGTGACCTCTATATGGCTTTCGGCCTTCAGAGTTGACCACCACTGCTCTGATTGAGCAGACTGCAGCTGCCTGCCATTATGAAGTCTCCTTCATTATGAAGACTCCATACATAGCATTTCTCTCAGCTCACATGACTGAAGACACCCTGGTCCTTCTTTGTGTTGGCTAGACACTCCAACACAGCCATAGGCTTCCCACCTACCGAACCTGCTGCCTGTGCTGCCTTTCCTGAGTACCCCAGCCTCTCTGAGCCTTGTCTCACCCATTTTCAAGGTAACATCTTCAGCATCGAGGACTTTTGGAGTCTCAGTCCAGCAAACCCACACCCCAGGCCAGCCTCACTCATTCTGAAGGCTTAGAGTGAGAGTTAGGGTTTGGAACTTGTCTATGGGGATTCAGAACTTAAGTAATAGAAACACTTGTGGCCTGCCTCTCTTACAGCCGGAGATGGCTCTGCAAACGCAGCCAATCAATGGTTCATTAGCATATTAATAAGCTGGGCTTTTTTTCCTCCTGATAATGATCCCAGGGAGTAGTGAGCCTTGGGTGTGGATGAAGGAGATCCAGAGAAATGATGCCAAAAGGACCCTTTCGTGAGGAAGCAGAAGTGGTGATGACTCCCTCAATGGGTAGTTCTCAAAGGAGGTGGGAATCAGAATTACCTAGGAATTTTTTCAACACAGCACACAAAACATACATATTCTACTCCATCTGAATTATTATAATTCTATGAGGATCACTGCCTGGAGAGCCTATCTGTGAGAGCATCGAGATACAACCTAACCAATAAGCAAATACCTACAAACCACTCCTCCCAACACTTCTGGCACACACACACACACACACACACACACACACACACACACACACACACTTTAATTTGATCCATTGTTTTGCATCTAGTTAGGCTTTGGCATAAAGCCAAGACTAGGAAGCTCATCTAGGCCACAAGACCCCTCTCATTAGCAACTTCTCCCCAACCGAGTCCTCCCTCTCACCTGCATGTGGCATTCCACACCTAGCCTACTTTCTCACTTGATACATTAGCCTAGGCAAGAGGAACTGGAAAGGAAAATGGATAGATTGTCACTACTCCAAAGGTTTCCAGAGATACAAACAAAGAAAATATCCTGCTGACAATGGGACCTCTGAAACACCAAGAATACCTCACTCACTCATTTAACAAATATTTGTTCTTCAAAACATAAGAGGTATCACCCAGTGTCAGGCCAAAGGTGTGTGTAGCTCACTGCTGCAAGCTCTCTGACCACGTGCTGGAGCAAGCCATCGACAAGGGCAGCAGCCCTCAACCAATCTCCCCTGGCCCTCACAGGGCAGCCGCCATATCTGAGTAAGAACGCTCTTTATTTTTGCTGCACTTGAGTACACATGCTATCAGGGCAGTGGTGGTCTTGTGGCCTTTTGAGGTGACTGTACCATGTAACTCGGTTGAGAGCAGGTTCTCCTCACAGCGAATAAGGGGACAGGGTGCCTTCCAAAGAAGGAGCACATGCTCAGTGAAACGTGTGAGCACCATTGATGACAATGTATGGGAACATGGTCAGGGTGATACAGAGTTCTGCTCACCAGGAGTTCAAGACCAACCTGAACAATATAGCGAGACCTTCGTCTCTGAGGCAGGTAGATCATTTGAGGTCGGGAGTTCAAGACCAGCCTAACCAACATGGAGCAACCCCATCTCTACTTAAAATACAAATGTAGCTGCCCGTGGTGATACACGTCTGTAATCCCAGCTACTGGGAGGCTGAGACATGAGAATCGCTTGAACCTGGAAGACGGAGGTTGCGGTGAGCTGAGATCACGCCATTATACTCCAGCCTGGGTAACAAGAGCAAAACTCTGTCTGAAATATAAAAAAATAAAAAAAATTTTTTTTTTACTTAGCTGGGTGTGGTGGTGTGCACCTGCTGTCCCAGCTACTCAGGAGACTGAGGTGGGAAGATCACTTGAGTCCAGGAGGCCAAGGCTATAGTAAGCCATGATCATGCCTGGGCAATAGAGCAAGACCCTGACTCATTAAGAGACAGAGAAAGAAAGAGAGTTCTGCTCATAAGGACCATGGCACTGAAAGGAACCCAAGCAAATTATGAGGTGACTGAATGCTTCCTTGAATACTAAAACATATTGATTCTATTGTAATATTCACTGACTCATTCATTGCTGTCTTCAGTTCTTTCATCATATCAAGCATGTTTCCAATATTATAAGTACAAAATGATTGGAAACCAGTAGCTTAGACACAGACCTGAATCCCATTCATTTCACTTAAGTTTTTCTGTGACCCACCTGTACCACCTTTGAAAGGTAATAATCTTGCCAAAATATATTCAAGGCTCTATAAAGTTTAAATTCTGTTTTTGTCTTTTTTTAGTTTTTTAATTGATACATAATAATTGTACATATGTATGGGATACATGTGATATTTTGATACGTGCCTACAAGAGATAACAATCAAATCAGGCTAATTAGGATATCCATCACCTAAAACATGTATTATTTCTGTATGTGGGGTGTGTCCTCTTAAATTGTTTTCTAAAATTACCCATTTCATGCTTCTAGGGATGCTCCCTTCTTCTCATGTGGAAGGAGCTTAAAATTATATCCAAGTTCACCATATTTCAACCCTGAATGGCTTCATAAAAATGTGCCACAGGCCTCGATACTTTCAGGATGAAAAATCCTCTGTAAAAGCAGATGGAAGGTCTTCCATGAGCCAGACTGATTATTTTTAGATAATAGCCTCTCTCTATTGTTTTTACTTGAAACTCGGCAACTAGAATGTGTTTGCACCAAAGTTTGTATGAGGAGTAGAGCAAACACTTCTGGTTTAAATTTCCTTTTTGACAAAGTTCAACATTATGCTGGCTTGCTTTTTGCCACAGCTAACAACCCTGTCTTCAGGAAACAGTCTGCAAAGGACTCTTAGTTTCTGTTTTTAGGGCTGCAAAATTCCAATAAAAGTTTAAAAAGTCTTGCCTGACCCTAAAAAGTCAGGGTGAAGAATTTCCCACCTCTCACATATGTGTAGTAAACTTAACATATTTTTTATTATAAAATCAATATAAGTTCACTGCAGAAAGTTGAAAAATAGAGAAAAAGCACAAAGAAAACAAAACTCGCCCATACTCTCTCTGTTATTTGTATATAAATATGTTAACATAAACAGGATCACAGTGTATCTACTATATTTAACCTGCTTTTTTGATGTATTAATAAGATGTGAAAATTTTGACAAAAATGCTTGATCAAACTTTAGTGAGGATACTCTAAGCCCTTGAGGTCTCAACCTTGATGTCCCAACCTTGATGTCCATCTTTGTCAGGCCTGTATTGCCCGGTTGTAGTAAGAATCTTGTGAAGTGGGTTTAGAACAACTCCTCCAAACTTGATATCATATACCTCGTCCTCCCTCCTTGGTATCTGACCACATTGGCCTGCCTTAAGTAAGAATCTCATCAAGTCTGTTTAGCCAGAACCCCCCCCCCCACAGCCCTTATCCCTGATGTTTCCTCTTAGCAATTTTCCATCCACAGATCCCTATCCTGCACCTGGGCCATAAATGCCCCAACTTGTCCATGCTGTATTCAGAGTCGAGCCCTGTTAGCTACTGAGGTCTCTCCCCCTATTGCAACGGTTCCAGAACAAAATCTGGTTTTACTGCCCTCATGACTGTATGTCGGGTGTGCCCTTTTAAATTGTTTTCTAAAATTACCCATTTCATGCTTCTAGGGATGCTCTGGTTTTCTTTAACAATTTTCTCTTGTCATTTATGTAGATCTTTTTCAACAAAATTGTTCCTGGCAGACGGCATTCCATCCTACGGGTGCATCATGATTTATTAAACCTATCCTTTCTTGTGGGCTAGTTAGTCCATTTTTAATTTTTCACTACTTCAAGCTATACTTTTAAAAAGTATTGCATATGAATCCGAACTTACAGCTCACCACAGAGAAAAAGGATATCAAATGTAAAGTGAATCTTCAGAATGCTAATTTTGTGACTGTGTGGGACAAGGAGCTAATGGCCACTCATTTAGGCTGACAACTTTGACAGAAGCAAAGATAGAAACAAACCAGAACTCCTTACAGAAATTCGTATGACAGCCTGAAGATGGTAGTTGCTTTGGTAGGTTTGGAAAAGTAAGTATATCAACTAACTAAGTGATAGTTCATTGAATGTAAAAGGCATTCATTCATTCAATCTAAAATAGTAAGATGTGCCATTTACTTTAGGTTCTATTAAGAAAGGGGCAGAAACGCTGCTAAGAATCACATGATCCTGTCATTTGTAAACAGCATCCAGATTGTTCCAAAGACCAAACGCCCCAGGAAGAAAGGCTTGCTAAAGAGATGCTGGGCAGGAATTGAATCTGGGTTGGAAGGGAATCAGCAGGCAGACAAGTCTAAGGCAGTTTCACCCTAAACCCAAGGCCTGTATTTAGAACATTTCAAATAAACACCCTATGACTTTGATGAAAATCAAGCTGGCAGCTCCAGAGAAAATCAGCCTGGCATTGTCAAATCATGATTATTTTATTAGATTCCATGTTATCTTGAAATAGTAAAATAGCCTGGGTGCAGTGGCTCACACCTGTAATCCCAGCGCTTTGGGAGGCCAAGGTGGGTGGATCGCCTGAGGTCAGGCGTTCAAGACCAGCCTGGCCAACACGGTGACACCCCATCTCTATTAAAAACACAAAAATTAGGCTTGATGGCACATGCCTGTAGTTCTAGATGCTCGGGAGCCTGAGGCAGGAGAATCACTTGAACCCAGGAGGTGGAAGTTGCAGTGAGCCAAGATAGCACCACTGCACTCCAGCCTAGGCAACAGAGTGAGACTCTGTCTCAAAAAAAGTGGGGGGGTAAAATAAGCCTTTGACGTGGCATCCAGTGCTTTAGTCCCTCTCACTTACTCACAGATCCCTCACTTTACCAGGCTGCTTAGCCGTTCTGTGCACTTTCAAAAATAGTTCTCTCTGCCTGAAACACCCTTGTCAATCCAGAAAATACAACTCAAGCCTCACCATCTTGGGGAGACTGTCCCTGACCTCCTCACCAAGGAAGAGCTGGCGCCACCAGCTCTCCTGAAATAGACCACTCCTTCCTTAAACCTACCACTGACTGCTCACCCCACTTCTGGGTAAACTAGGCCCTCTCAGACCAAAGCAGCTTGACAAAGACAGAAGCCTGGCACAGGGATCTTTGCTTGGTGTTGCTGACGCTAACAGCCAGAATCTTGCCTGATTGTCAAGCAAGATTGTCACGGCCTGGTAACAATAAGCTTAACCTGTGGGCTCTTTAATTCTGAACATTTTGAGGATATTGAAAGGATTTGATGAGAAAAGCAGAGCCCAAATGAGTTCTACATACATTTTTGTGGGAAGGGAATTTTTTATTTTTTATTTTTTAATTTTTATTATATATATATATATATTATAGCACTTTAGGTTATGGGGTACATGTGCAGAACATGCAGGATTATTGCATAGGTACATACATGGCAATGTGGTTTGCTACCTCCATCCCCCCGTCACCTACATCTGGCATTTCTCCCCATGTTATCCCTCCCCAATCTCCCTACCCCCTGCTGTCCCTCCCTTATTCCCCCCAAACAGACCCCAGTGTGTGATGCTCCCCTCCCTGTGTCCATGTGTTCTCATTGTTCAACACCGGCCTGTGAGTGAGAACATGCAGTGTTTGATTTTCTGTTCTTGTGTCAGTTTGCTGAGAATGATGGTTTCCAGATTCATCCATGTCCCTACAAAGGACACAGACTCATTGTTTTTTATGGCTGCATAGTATTCCATGGTGTATATGTGCCACATTTTCCTTGT
>CAUYLG010033127.1:0-60485 GCA_963573385.1 Cacajao melanocephalus | reverse complement strand
GTTTAAATAAAATATTGGTTGGCTGCTTGTTTGTTATTTTCATCCCTTATTCCTTCCTGTCTCCATTGTTAAGCACAATTATTGGCATAAAAGAGGTTTTTAATACCCATTTTTAGACTGCATTCTAGCCTGGGCAATAGAGTAAGAATCCCGTTCTCTCTCCCTCTTTCTCTTCTTCTTTCTTTCTCTCTTACATTCTTTTTTTTCTTTCTTTCACTCTTTCTTTTCTCTCTTTTTCTTTCTTTCTAAAAAATAAATTAAAAAAAAAAAAAGAAAAGAAAGCATCATGGAACAGAACACAGCCAGCTCCCACAGAGGGAGCATTTAGACCAGCCCTGGCCTGAGGCAAATTGCCCATCTCACAGTCAGAACCTGAGTTCTAGTAAGCTCTGCCACTGCAAGATTCTGGGGTCCTAAATAATTTTGAAAGACAGTCTAGGAATAAAGAACTGCAATTCCTGGGAAAGTCCTCATGTCATACTGGGCTCAGAGTCAGTGGACTTGGAGGGGACATGAAATAATGAGATACCAGCTGGGGTGGCAAAAGAGGTGATTGGATCACTCCTCCCCACCCCTAGAAAGTGTAGCTTACAGCTCCCACTTGTTGAGGACAGAAGAGGGGAGAGTAAAGAGGACACTGTCTTGCAACTTGGTGCCAGCTAAGACTTGCTGTGATAGGACACCAGGCAGAATTGTGAGACCCCATTCCTGGCCCTCACTGATGGATGACAGGCCCAGGAGGGAATCCACTGCCTTGAAGGGAAAGGGCCAAGTCTGGCAAGATTCATCACCTGCTAACTAAAGAGCCATTGGGCCCTAAATAATCCACAGTGGTACTGTTGCTGGGAGTGTACATTAGTTCAACCACTATGGAAGACAGTGTGGCGATTCCTCAAGGATCTATAAATAGAAATTCCATTTGACCCAGTAATGCCATTACTGGGTATATACCCAAAGGGTTATAAATCATTCTATTATAAAGATGTATGTTCACTGTGGCGCTGTTTATGATAGCAAAGACCTGGAACCAACCCAAATGCCCATCGATGATAAACTGGACAAAAAAAAATGTGGCACATATACACCATGGAATACTAAGCAGCCATAAAAAACCAGTGAGTTATTGTCCTTTGTAGAGACATGGATGAACGTAGAAACCATCATTCTCAGCAAACTGACATAAGAACAGAAAACCAAACACCGAGTATTTTCACTTATAGGTGGGTAATGAACAATGAGAACACTTGGACACAGGGAAGGGAACAACACTCACAGGGCTACGTGGGGAGGGGAGGGGAGGGGAAGGGAGGGACAGTGGTGGGGGCAGTAGGATGGGGAGGGATAACACCGGGAGAAATGCCTGATGTAGGTGATGGCAGGGGGAGGGGGGCGGGGGGGATAAATTTAAAAAATAATAAAATAAAAATAAATAATCCACAGTGGTAGGCAGGCAGTACTTGCCGTGGGCCTGGGATGTTGGTGGCCACAGGGAGAAATTCTTCTGCTTATAGAAAGGGAAAGGAAGAGTGGGAAAGACTTTGGTCAGGAGTTTGACACCAGCTTGGCTGACATGGTGAAACGTGTCTCTACTAAAAATACAAAAAATTAGCTAGGTGTGGTGATGGGCACCTCTAATTCCAGCTACTTGGGAGGTTGAGGCAGGAGGATCTCTTGAACCCGGGAGGTGGAGATTGCAGTGAGCCGAGATCGCACCACTGCACTCCAGCCCAAGTGACAGTGTGAGACTCTGAGAAGGAAGGAAGGAAGGAAGGAAGGAAGGAAGGAAGAAAGGAAGGAAGGAAGGAAGGAAGGAAGGAAAGAAGGAAAGAAGGGAGGGAGGGAGAGAGGGAAAGAGGGAGGGTGGAGGGAGGGAAGGAAGGAAGGAAGGAGAAAAGCAAGAGCAAACAAAACTTAAAATTGTAGGAGAAATAATAAAGATCAGAAAGGAACTAAGTGAAATTGTAATAAAAGATTATTGCAGAAAAAGTTGGTTTTTTAAAAAAGATAAAAAGAATTAACAATCTTTTAGCCTAAGGGGAAAAAAGTGAGAAGACACAAATAAATAAAATCAGAGATGGAAAAAGAGACATTACAACTGATACTGAAGAAAAAAGATGATTAGAGGCTACTGTGAACAACTATGTGCCAATAAATAGGAAGAATTAGAAGAAATGCATAAATTTCTAGACACATACAACCTACCATGATTAAACTATGAAGAAATCCAAAATCAAAACAGATAATTAGCAAATAATTAGAATGAAATTATAATAAAAAGTCTTCCAGCAAGAAAAGCCCAGGAACTGATTACCAATCATTTGAAGAGGACCTAATACAAATCTCACTCAAACTACTCTAAACAACAGATGAGGAGGGAATATTTCCAAATTCACTCTATATGGCCAGTATTACCCTGATACTGAAATAAAAGACAAAACAAAACAAAACAAAAAAGATACTCAATATTGTTAAAATGTCCATACTACTCAAAGCAATCTACAGACTTAATGCAATCCCTTTAAAAATACTAATGACATTCATCATATAAATAGAAAACAGAATCTAAAATTTATATGGAATCACAAAATTTCTAGAATAGCCAAAGCTGTCCTGAGCAAAAAAACCAAACTGGAGGAATCACATTACCTAACTTCAAATTATATCTCAGCATTATAGAGACAAAAACAGCATGGTACTGGCATAAAAACAGGCACATAGACCCCTGGAACAGAAGAGAGAACCCAGAAATAAATCCGTACATCTACAGTGAATTCACTTTTGACTAATTGCCTAGAACACACTTTGGAAAACGGATGGAATGGAGAGTCTCTTCAATAAATTGTGCTGGGAAAACTGGAAATCCACATGCAGAAGTGAGAAAATGGACCCTTATCTCTCATCATATTTAAAAATAAAATCAAAATGAATTAAAGACTTAAATCCAAGATCAGGCCTCAATGTGTAAAACTGCTCAAAGAAAACACTGGGGAAACTCTCCAGGATATTGGACTGGGCAAAGATTTCTTGAGTAGTATCCCAAAGTACAGTCAACCAAAGCAAATACAGACAAATGGGAACACAGCATGTTAAAACCCTTCTGCACAGCAAAGGAAACAATCAACAAAATAAAGAGACAACCCACAGAATGAGAGAAAATATTTGCAAATGATTTATCTGACAAAGAATTAATTACCAGATATATAAGGAACTCAGTTCTACAGGAAAAAGTCTTATAAACTGATCTAAAAATAGGCAAAAGACATGAATAGACATTTCTTAAAAGAAGACATACAACTGGCAAACATTAATGTGAAAAGGTGCTCAACATCATTGATCATCTCAGAAATGCAAATTGAAACCACAATGAGATATCCTCTTACCCCAGTTAAAATAACTTTTATCCAAAGGCAGGCAATAACACCTGGAAAAGATGTGTAGAAAAGGGAACCATCGTACACTGTTGATGGGAATGTACACTATTACAACCATTATGGAGAACAGTTTCTCAAGAAACTAAAAATAGGACTCCTATATGACCCAGCAATCCCACTGTTTGGATATACCCAAAAGAAAGGAAATCAGTATATCGAAGAAATATCTGCACGCTCACATTTATTGCAGCACTATTCACAATAGCCAAGATTTGGAAGCAACCTAAGTGTCATCAGCAGACAAATAGAGAAAATATATTACATATAAACAATTGAGTACTATTTAGCCATAAAAATAATGATATCCTGTCCTTTGCAAAGCCATAGATGGAACTAGAGGTCATTATGTTATGTGAGATAAGTTAGGCACAAAAAGACAAACTTCCCATGTTGTCACTTATTTGTGGGAGCTAAAAATCTTAAAACAATTGAACTCATTGAGATAGAGTACAGAATGATGGTTACCAGCGTCTGGGAAGGGTCTGGGGAGTGGGGATGATTAAGTACAAAAATGTAGTTAGGTAGAATGAATAAGATCTAGTATTTGATAGCACAGTACAGTGACTACAGTCAACAACAATTTATTTTACTTTAAAATATCTAAAAGAATATAATTGGATTGTTTATAACACAAAGAAAGGATAAATGCTTGAGGTTCTGGACACTTTCATATCCCTGACATGATTATTATGCACTATGTCTTTATCAAAATATCTCACATATCCCATAAATATATACACCTACTATGTACCCACAAAAATAAAAAAAAAAGTTAATGAAAAAAATGAAAATACAGCTTGTACAAGTAGTGCTTAAAGAGTAATAATTAGCACTAAATGGAATTTGTTAGAATAGAAAGACCTAAAATCAATAACCTAAGTTTTCACTTCAGAAACTAGAAAATGAAAAGCAATTTAGGCATAAAGCAAGCAGAAGAAAGGCAATAATAAAAAATATTGCAGAAATCAATGAACTTTGAAACAGAAAACCAACACAGAAAATCAAGAAACCAAAAGCTGTTTCTCTGAAAAGATTAGTAAATTGGTAAACTTCTAACAAGGTTAATCAGGAAAAAAACCCAAAAACAAAACAGAAGACGCAAATTACTAATATTCGCAACAAAAGAGACATTATCATTATTTATTCCATGAACATTAAAGATTTAAAAAGAACACTATAAACAACTATGTGCTCATGAATTTGATAGGTTATATTGACAAATTTCTTGAAAGAAACATACATACTACCTAAACTCACACAAGGTGAGATGGATAATCTGAACGGGCTCACATCAATTAAAGGAATTGATTCAATAATAACCTTACAAAAACAAATGCACCAGGCCTACAAAGTTTCACTACCAAATAAGGAATAAATGATATCAATTCTTTGCAATCTATTCCAGAAAATTATAGCAGAGATAACACTTCCGAACTCATAGCATCACCTGAATATCAAAATCAAATAAAGTTATTAAACATAACACAAACTATAGATAATATCTCCCATGAATATAGATGCAAAACTTCTCAACTAAATATTAGCAAATCAAATATAATTATTTATAAAAAATATTATATACTATGACCAAGATTTATCCCAATTATTATAAGGCTGGTTCAACATTAGAAAAGTCAATAATTGTTATCTGCTATATCTACAAGATAAAGAATGAATTTTATAAGATCATAGCCACTTATGTAAAAAAATTTTTAAAAATGTAACACCTCTTTTTGATAGTAATTCTCAGAAAACTAAAAACCACAACATGAAACCTACAGCTAATATCATACTTAATGGTGAGTAGTGAACACCTTCTCCTTAAGATTAGAAAAAATGTAAGGATGTACTCACTCTTACTTAACTTTATAGGTGAAGTCCTAGCTAGTGAAATAAGACAAGAAAAAGAAATAATAGTTATAAAGATTGGAAAGGAAGAAATTAAATTGTCTTTTTTAACATATGACATTATTGTATATGTAAAAACTTTAAAAGAATCAAAAAAAACTTCCTGGAATTAACAAATAAGTTTAATAAGATGGCAAAATGCAGGACTAATGTGTAAATGTCAGTTGTTCTGCTACATACTAGCAACAATGAACAAATGAATTGGAAATTTAATGAAACTCATTTAATTCAACATGAAGAAAATTTAATATTTAGGTATAACAAAGTGTATACAGGGCCTATAGGTTGAAAACTAAAAATCATTGATTAAAGAAACCAGAGTACCTAAAGATCTTGCATGTACATGGATTGAAGGATTCAATGTAATTAACATAACTCTTCCCAACATGACTTATAGATTCAATTCAATCCACCCAAAATCCAAACAATCTACACTTTAGATATAACAAGTTTCTAAGGTTTATATAAGAAAGCAAACAACCTAGAATAGCTAGCACAGTAGTGAAGAAGAACAACTTTGGATGATTCACAATACTTGTATTTTTTTTCTCTTGCTGCTGTAGCGAATAACCACAATATTGGTGGTTTTAAACAATGATTTTTATGGTCTTAGAATTATAAAGGTCAGTAGTCCCAAATGAGTTTTGCTGGGCTGATGTCAAGGTGTTTGTAAGGCTGTTCTCCTTTTGAAGACCCTAGAATCTATTTCCTTGCCTTTTCCAAGTCTTAAAGAATGCCTTCATTTCGTAGATATTGTGGCTCTGTCTGTTTTTAAAGCCAACATTTTTTTTGTCAGTTCTCTTTCATATCACATTATTCTGAAAGTAATATTTCAGTCCCTCTTCCACAGAAAAGGACACTGTAACAGCATTATGCATACCCAGGCAATCTAGGATAATCTCCTCATCTCAAGATCACTTGCTTTGTAATTTTAATTACCATTTGCCATAAGATCTAAACTAGTGACATGTTCCAGAGGGGAGGACAAGAACATCTTTCATAGGGCATTCTTCTGCCTACCACGCTACCCAATTTCAAGAATTACTACGAAGGTATAATAATCAAAATAATCTGGTACTGGTGAAAGAATAGACACATAAATCAATAAAGAAAATAGAATGGGGGGCCTAGAATTTTTTTTTGCACAAATGTAACCAAAAGATCATCATAAAAAAATAAAGACAATTCAATGTAAAAATGAGAGCCCTACAAACAGACTTCATGCCTTTCATAAAAATGTACTTAAAATTGATTATTTATCTAAATGTACAAAATTAAAATTTCTAGAGGGAAAAAAGAGACAATTTGTCATACATGATAGAAAAATTTGACAAATTGAAGTTTATCAATATTAAGAAGTTCTGTAAAAGACACTATCAAGAGAATGAAAAGACCAGCTATGAAATGGGGGCAAATATTTATAAAACACATATCTGATAAAGACTTACATTAAAAATACATTTAAAAACTCAATATTCAAAAATAAGAAAACTGATAAAAATATTTTAAAACATCTGAACAGTTACCTTGGCAAAGAAAATACACAAGAGGCAAATAAACATGGAAAATATGCTTAATATCATTTCTCACAAGAAAATTGCAAATTAAAACAATAGCATGCCACTGTACACATGCTAGAATGGCTAAAAATTTTTTTAAAATGCCAATTGCTGGTCAGTATGCAAAGCAACAATAATACTCCTTTATTGCTGGTGGAAATATAAAATAATAGTCATTTTTGGAATACAGTGTAGGATCATGACCCTTCTGAAGGCATTCCATGATGAACCATTCTAGGTCTCTTTTCTAGCTTTTGGTAGTTCTTTGGCTTGTAGTAAGAAATATTTAATCTTAACAATGTGTTCTCCCTGTTTGTTTGTGTCTGATTTCTCCCTTTTATAAGAATACCAATCATATCAGATTAGGAGCTCATCTTATTTGTGTGGGACCTCTGAAGGTACACTTAATTACACATGTGATGAGCCTATTTCCACATAAGGTAACTTGGAATTAAGACTTTAACATTTGAAGTTTCAGGAGATCCAGTAATTCAACCCATAATACTTATAAACATGTGTACAGGAGTTGTACATTAGGTAAATGAATGATGAACAGTAGAAGCTAGATTTCTCACTGTTTGAGTGGATAGTTATAGATAAGCCAGTGTAGGCCGCTAGAATAATCTGTGACCTAACACTGGAGACATCAGTATGAACTCATGTTTAACTTGGTGTGGATATAAATGGTTACATATATTTAAATACTTACAGTTATGAGCATATTCATGGATTGGTATACATTAGTATATTTACATCAGTATATTTTCTTGCTCTGTCAGGTGTGTGGGTCAAGAAACAGAGATAGTTTAGTAGCAATGAACACACCATATACCTAGCTCTTGGTTTCTAATAACATTCTCTAATAAAAAGGAATCTTTGAAAGAATGACTAATTATAGGATTTGGACATGATACAGACAAGATTAACCTGAAGCATCTTGTTCCAGGAAGTAAGAATGTGCTAAAAAAAAAAAAAAACAAGCAAACAATGAAAAATCCGCAAAGATGAGACACAGAAGCCACCTGAAAAATGGCCAAAGCTGAACAATTTGATTAACAGAATAAAGAAAGTCATATTGGATTATAAGCCACTCCCAAAGTAAGTACCCATGAGTCCTGATATAAAAAAATTATTGAATAAACAAATGAGTGAGAACATAATTTGCAAAAACCTTCCAAATAATTTATGTCCACAGCCCTCCTTCAAGGAGGTCACACTAACTTCCCACTCTAAGTTGAGTTTTGCATAGTGACATCTTTCCAAAACGTACTGTGTGAAAAGGGGGATAAAGAATAACTTAAAAGTGGAGAAACGTGATGAACATTGTCTCAGCCAGGTGTTCAAAGTTAACAGTTCCAGTGATAAATTATGTTAGCTAGCACTATATATCCTTGATATGATGTGATCCTATGGCACTTTGCAACGATGGTCTTTCTCTACAAAATATATAAGCCCAATCTAATGTTCATAAAATCGTCCAACAAATCCTAACAGAAGGGCGTTCTACAAAATTTCTGACCTGTACTCCTCAAACATGTTAAAGTCATCAATAAGGAAAGTCTGAGAAACTATTAGAGACCATAGAAGTCTCTAATACATTATGTGAAAACAAAATATGAATGAAGAATAGAATTTTAATAATTAATAACATACTAATATCAGTTAAATAACTACAACAAGTATACCACCCTAATATGAGATGTTAGTAAGAGGGGAAATTGTGTGTGGAATACATAAGTCTCTGTACTGTCTTCACAGTTTTTCTGTAAATTTAAAGCTGTTCTAAAATAAAGAAATAATATTAATTTTTTTTAAGAATAAATGGCTTGCCTTGGGCCTGTAATCCACACTTTCATCCTAAATCTTTTTTCTCCAAAGTAAAGATAATTGCCTTATCATTTCTTTTCTACAATCTAGTTGCTATGCAGGTAATATAAATTCATCATTTCCATATTTGTTACATTATTAAATTTGAAAAGTAGTGTTTTTTTTTTCTCCTTAGACTCAGTTCTTGTTTTACAGTAAAATAAACGTTCTATCTCTAGGAAAATAGATATTAGATTAGAAACTAAAGTTAAATTTTAGTATTTACTCTTTTACCAACTAGATAATTGACTTAGATAAGTAATTTGGCAATGAGGAAGCATCTCCCAATTTTTAAAATCACCTTTTACTATCTGTTCATTTAAATCATATTTAAAATAAATCTGTGTATTTTAAAAGTATATATACTAAGGTAGAATTAATTAATATAATATATACCTGCCTCTACAAAATCACTGTAACTACTTAAATATTATAACCACTTAAATCACTATTTTAAATGATTATTAATTAGTATTTATATTAATATTTAGACTCATTCATGCCAATATAGTCAAAAAACATTTAATACATCTTGCTTACATAAAGCAGAAGGTCCTTCTGCTTGCCACTCTGCTACTCACTCAACTGGCTGGCTGTTAATACATCCAACAAACACATGAGTCCCTTCACACTCAGGAGTGCTTGGGATATAAAAAATAATAATAATAACAGTTCTCACTCTCAGGTCAAAGGAATACTGAATGAATCAAAAGCTTTGTGTATATGGCCACATATCCTTGCATAATTACTTCTCTATCTCTTTCAGTTCTGCTCCCATCTTAGTTATTTCTTATCTTCTGCTAGCTTTTGAATTTGTTTGCTCTTGCTTCTTTAGCTCTTTTAATTGTGATGTTAGGGTGTCAATTTGATATCTTTCTAGCTTTCTGATATAGGCATTTAGTGCTGTAAATTTCCCTCTTAACACTGGTTTAGATGTATCCCAGAGATTCTGGTACATTGTCTCTTTGTTCTTATTGGTTTCAAAGAACTTCTTGATTTCTGCCTTAATTTCATTATTTATCCTGGAGTCATTCAGGAGCAGGTTGTTCAATTTCCATGTAGTTGTGTAGTTTTGAGTGAGTTTCTTAATCTTGAGTTCTAATTTGATTGCACTGTGGTCTAAGAGTCTGTTATTATTTCAGTTCTTTTGCATTTGATAGAGAGTGTTTTACTTCCAATTATGCAGTCTATTTTAGTGTAAGTGCCATGTGTCACTGAACAGAGTGTATATTCTGTTGATTTGGGTGGAGATTTCTTTAAATGTCTATTAGGTCCACTTGATCCAGAAATGAGTTCACTCCTGAATATCTTTGTTAATTTTCTGTCTCTTTCATCTGTCTAATATTAACAATGGGGTGTTAAATTCTCCCACTATTATGGTATGTAGGTCTCTAAGAACATGTTTTATGAACAGTGGTGCTTCTGTATTGAGTGCATATATATTTAGGATAGTTAGCTTTTCTTGTTGAATTGATTGCCTTACCATTATGTGACACCTTTCTCTGTCTTTTTTGATCTTTGTTGGTTTAAAGTCTGGTTTGTCAAAGACTAGGACTGAAACCCATACTTTTTGTTTGCCTTCTATTTGCTTGGTAAATTTTCCTCCATCCCTTTATTTTGAGCCTATGTGTGACTTTGCCTTTGACATGTGTCTCTTGAATACAGCACACTGATGGGTCTTGACTCTATCCAATTTGCCAGTCTCTGTCTTTTTATTGGGGCATTTAGCCCACTTACATTTAAGGTTATTATTGTTATGTGTGAATTTGATCTTGTTATCATGATGCTAACTGGTTATTTTGCAGATTAGTTGAGGCCACTTCTTCATAGTCTTTATATTTTCATGTGTTTTGCAGTGGTCGGTACTGGCTTTTCCTTTTCATATTTAGTGCTTCCTCAAGGTGCTCTTGCAAGGCAGGCCTGGTGGTGACAAATTATCTCAGCATTTGCTTGCCTGAAAGATTTTATTTCTCCTTCACTTATGAAGCTTAGTGTGGCTAGATATGAAATTCTGGGTTGGAAATTCTTTTCTTTAAGAATGTTGAATATTCTTCCTCACTCTCTTCTGACTTGTAAGGTTTCTGCTGGGAGATCCACTGTTAGTCTGATGGACTTCCCTTTGTACGTGACCTGGCTTTTCTGTCTGAATGCCCTTAACATTGTTTCCTTCATTTAGACCTTGAAGAATCTGATAATTATGTGTCTTGGGGTTAATCTTTTCATGGAGTATCTTCGTGAGGTTCTTTGTATTTCCTGATTTTCAGTGTTGGCCTGTCTTCCTAGGTTGGGGAAGTTTTTCTGGCTAAGATCCTGAAATATGATTTCCAACTTGGTTCCATTCTCTCTGTGTACTCCAATCAATCATAGGTTTACTCTTTTTACATAGTCCCATCAATAAATATATTATAGTGGTAAAAGAGTCGATTTTGGCTGGGTGCAGTGGCTTATGCCTGTCATCCCAGCACTTTAGGAGGCCGAGGTGGGCAGATCACCTGAGATGGGGAGTTTGAGACCAGCCTGACCAACACAGAGAAACCCCATCTCCACTAAAAATATAAAAATTAGCTAGGCGTGGTGGCACATGCCTGTAATCCCAGCTACTCAGGAGGCTGAGACAGGAGAATCACTTGAACCAAGGAGGCAGAAGTTGCAGTGAGCTGAGATGGTGCCATTACACTCCAGCCTGGGCAACAAGAGCAAAACTCCATCTCAAAAAAAAAAAAAAAAAAAAAAAGTCAATTTTAAATGGCTTTTATAGTAAGTTTAATCATAATCAGAATTTCTATAATATTCCAAAGTAGAATTTTTCTTTTATTTGTTATCAGGACCCAGTTATCACAAATTCCTAGGACTGGTTATTTTTTTTACCTGATTAATTGATCTAGTTTTAATTACACACATAGGTAATGTGCAAAAATTAAGTACTTTAATTTTCACAAGATAGTAAAAAAAGATTCTAAAGAAATTACATATATTTGGTATAATATGCTCCTTTCTACTAGAAAATATCTACAATACTACTATATGAGATGTCAAAAACATATTCTAATAATAGCAAAAATGATAATTTTCTAGATCTATCTGTTTCCAGAAAATTGTTATTTTAAAATTAATAGCTTAATAGAATTGCATAGTATTTTGGTTCGCAGTTATGAGTCACTTTTGCCATAGAGAAATAATACCTAATATATTTATTCAAATAGGCAAAATTTCTAAAATAAACTTTTATTTTAATCTTGTATACACATTTTACAAAATAAAATGAATTATCTTCCTTTTTATTTCTACTTCTAATTTTTCATATATCAATTATATATTGCTAGAGTAAATAAATATAGTAATATAACATTAGGACATTATTATATCTTATCTCTGAGTTCTTAATACTATCTGCATTGTGTACAGCTGTTGCTCATTTAGATCATCCAGATGATGCTTGTTTGAGAATCTAAAGAAGATATTATGTGGTCTGAGGGAAGAAACCATTGAATGTGAGCATGTTATTCTAAGAAGGGCTTTCTTAGTTTACATTAATCCTGATGCTATTTAAATCCTTCTTTGTAACTATTATTTTAGTGTGAACCACTGTAAGGTTTTTACTTTTTAAAGTAATTTCATTAAAAAAGGAGATTTTAATACACACTGTTAAATCAACCAAAAAAAAACTCTACCTTTGCATACTTCTTTGTTTTTTATTTTTTTTTAAACCAAGAGTCTTACTTTTTATTTCACTGGTTGAAGGTGTCTTGAGGACAACATGTAATGTTTTAGAGAAACTGTTTTTGTTGTTGCCAAGACATCTTCCTCTAACCCCAGCTCTGTCCCTCCTGCTCGTATGGTGAAAACAATATCATATAAGGGAATATGTTTCTTCTCCCTTGTATAATCTAGGCCATCTTAAATATGAGTGATGTCTAACCATCTTAGACACTCCTGTCTAGATGAGTTTTCCCATTATTGACTTCAGTGGATTCTGGAACATACTATTTATCATATCTCTGCTCCATCCCCTGGTAAGTACATTAACACAGTGCTTTTCAAACTTTATGTGCCTAAAAATGAAGATTAAAATTTACTAAGTTCAGGATGAGATTTGATACACCTTAATTCTAAAAAACTCCTATATGATGAGACTGGTGATTGGAGAACAAAATTTTGAATATGAAGGCAAGTTTATGATATTAAACACTGAAAAAGTCCTATAGCAAAAGCAATTACTGTTTAATTTTTTCTCTCCTAACATTTATCTTAACCTAGAGCAATAAATTTTATATTCTTGGAATACTGCTTGACACCTTGGGAAACTAGTGTTCCACAGGAGACATTTTGAAATATGTCCCTCTAGGTCAGTGGTTCTTAACCTTTATAGTGCATTACTATCACCTAAAGGGCTTGGTAAATTAGAGCTCTTCCACCCTGCCCTTGAAGTTGCTAATTCAGTAGAACTAGGATAGACCTGAATGGTCTTATTAACAGTACCCAGATAATGCTAATGCTGGATATACTGTTAACCAGACCACACCTTAGGAATCACTGCTTTAGCTTCTCTAGGATCTGCATCTGAGGCAAATCAGAAATCTTCACATCTATATTCTACTTCTTTAACTTCCCCATAGTAACTTCATTATGGCTTTAATTTTTTCAAAGGTTACATTAAAAATATCCATATAAAGAAAATGGAATATAATTTTATAAATACCTTATTGCAAAGATTGTTCAGTATGTAAGTTAGCATTCTTTGTATAATAAGAAATATGAGACATTCTTGTTAGTACAGTTGATTCTTAAACAACATGAATTTGAACTGTCCAAGTCAAATCAGAAGCAGGGGCCCTGTCCCTTTGGGAAGGAACCATTGCTTGCTATAGGCTGCTTTACACCATTGTGTATTGTTGCTGCCTGGTGTTGCCTTGGTAATTCTCTTAAATTGTTGTACTGAAATCTCAATTTAGCTGGGGGTTCTCAAAACAATTCCCTACCCTCATGATCATGGTTTTGAAAATTACTATTATCAAAAAGATCATGACTATCTCATGACCATCCAACAGAATCTGAAGATTGAATTTCTCACAGCCTCTAATATTGGTATGATTTTAGTAGATATTTATTAAGGTAATCATATGAAGATGGACACAAATTCTTTCCCACTTCTTCTACTGAGAGATGGAGTTTTCCCTTTTTAGCTTTGAATTTAGTTTGGCTTTAGTGACATGCTTAATAATATAATCTGTCAGAAGTTATATTCTGTGATATCAGAGAATAGGTCATCATAAGATTGTAGCTTTCACTCAGGCTTCTTGCAATGCTTTCTCTTGAATTCAAGCTTTCATTCTGCAAGGAAGCCCAAATAGCCCCTCAGAGAAGATATAATAGAGAGGAACTATGCCCTGGGCCAACAGCCACAACTGAACACTTAGCTGACAGCCAGTACCAATTTCCCAAACATTTTAGTGAGTCATCCTGGAAGTAAGTCCTCTAGTCTATGGAGCTGCCCCAGGTGTTGCCACATAGAACAGACACAACTGTCCCGATTTTATCACTGCTCAAATTGCAGAATTTTGAGGAAAACAAATGCTTTTCTTTTTCAGGCACTAGGCTTTGGTGTGTTTTATTATGCAATAATAAGCAATTAAAACATGACATATCATTACTTAATAAATGAAATATCCACCCTGCTCCAACACAGTTTTGCAGTGCTGATGCTATCCCACTACACATGGAACAAAGAGAAGACTAAAAGGTATTAAAAGTATTCTGAAAATTATAGAATCTACCAAATATATGGTTAAAGAATAAAAAATATAGATTTGAGTGTATAAGAGTGAAAGCAGTAACTGTACAAAAATAAAACTGCTTCATAAGTAATGTTTTCCAGTATGAAGCCTTATAATCTACATATAACGGCATCCCTCTAGGATTCCTTGCTTTATGTATTTTTTATATAAGTGAGGATGGTTAATAGAAGAGTATGGGGGTATACACACACACACACACACACACACACACACACACACACACACACTAGATTAGGAAATACCAGAGGCTGGTTGCAGTAGCTCATGACTGCAATCTTAGCACTTTGGGAGGCCCAGACAGGTGTATCTCTTGAGCTCAAGAGTTCAAGAGCAGGCTGGGCCACATAGGAAAACCCCATCTCTATAAAACATTAAAAAATTAGCCATGCATTGTAGTGTGCACATGTTGTTCCATCTGCTTGGGAGGTTGAGGTTGAGGGGATAGCTTGAGCCTGGGAGGCTGAGGTTCCAGTGAGCCAAGAATGAATCACTACGCTTTGGCCTAAGTAACAGAATGAGACCCTGTCTCAAAAAAAGAAAGCAAGAAAGAAACAAGAAAAGCAAAGAAACATCAGAAATTTTTATTGCATACAACTTACAAGAGCTGAGTGGGCATAAACAACTGTGTCCTTCAAATATCAGGATCTACTCACTGATCACTGATTGTTGCTTCTGATTACAGAATTGTACACAAAGAAGCACCAGCCATTATTGTTGCCCCTCCTCCATTATTGCAAGCCCCTCCTTCATTAGCTGAAGTAACTCCCAAAAGATTAAAAGTGCTCGTGCTCCTCTCTATGCTACCCCCAATTAATTTTTCTCAGAACCTGAAATTAAAAACTATAACATTCAAAACTAGCTGCATATACTGAGGAAATTATACAATGTGGATGCCCAGGAAAAGGCATAGGCCCAGAAAAGATCTGAGAAAACCTTGAGTTTATATCTCAGGCTGACTTTGAGCACAGAGAGTATTTATAACAATTAAAAAATAAAAAACAAAACATACCAAACCCAGAGAGAGGGGGAAATCTGATTTACAGGGTAACCACATAATTAAATTCCACTGTCTGATTTTCTGCAACAACCAAACAGAATCACAGGGCATAGAAAGAAACAGGGAAGTATGGCCCATTCAAAGAAAAACAAATAGACTTTTTTCCTAAAACACACTTGATGGTGAATCTATTGGAAAAGGACTTTGAAACAACTATATCAAGGATGCTAAAAAAACTAAAAGATGAGAAGAAGCTTAAGATAATTATGCATTAACAAAATGTTAGTATTAGTAAAGAGAAAATATATAAAGAAAACAGAAATTCTAGAGCTGAAAAGTACAATAGCTGAAATAAAAGATTCACTTGAGTAATTCAAATGCTTATTTGATCAGGCAGAAGAAAGAATTAGTAAACTTGAAGATAGAACAATAAAAATTGCCAGTCTAAAGAACAAAAACAAAAACAAGAAGCATTGAGGAAAAGTGAACAGAGCAAAAAGTACTTGTGGGACAACATCTAGTAGACATTTCCATTATGGGAGTTCCAGAGGGGAAGGCAAAGAGATAAGGGCAGAGAAAGTATTTGAATAAATAATGTCCCAAACTCCCCATATTCAATGAAAGACATTAATATAAACATCCAAATATTGCAGTGAACCTCAAGAAGAATAAACAGAAAAAGATCCACACTAGAGACATTAGAGTCAAACTGTCAAAACCCAAAGAGTTAATTTTGAAAGGAGCAAGAGATAAGTAAATCACTACATATAACAGGTCGTCACTAAATTTATCTGCAAATTTCTCATTAGAAATTTTGGAGACCACAAGGCAACAGAACGATTTATTTAGAATATTAAAAGAAAAAAATTTCAACTAAGAATCCTATGTCAAAATTGTTCTTCAAAAGTGAGAAAAAAATTAGACATGACCAGATAAACAAAAGTTGAGATCTCAGTATTATTAGACCCACTCTGCAAAAAATGTTAATGATAGTCATGCAGGTTGAAATGAAAGAACACTTTACAGTAACTAGAAGCAATCAGCAGAAGTAAAGATCTTAGCCAAATAAATACACAAATAATTATAAAAGCTAGTATTATTGTAACAAGGGTATGTAAGTCCAGTTTTTGTTTTCTGCATGATTTAAGCAATCAATACATTTTTCAAAATCCAAACAACTATTAGTTTCAAAGATAGTATTTATTGCAACTTTGATTGGTAACGCTACATTTGTTTTTTTACATAGTTTAAAAGTTTAATACGTTTTAAAATTATTAGTTTAGGTTTTTGGAAACAATGTATAAAGATATAATTTTGTGACATCAACAAGGATAAAGAAAGACATTCCAAAGAGTTGAGAGACAGCTTTGGGAAAGAGTGAAACATTTTAAAAATAACAAAAACAAAAACAAAATCATAAAGGCACAAATGCCAATGGAATGTCTATGGAAATCTGAGGAACAATGAGGAGGTAAGCCTGGCTAAAATGAGATAAGTATGCTGAGAAGGTGTGAAAAAATAAATTTGGGTGAAAAGGTAATAAACAAATGTATTAGGTTGGTGTAAAAGTAATTGAGGTTAATAAAAGGCTTTAAAATTTTAACAGTTTTGGATTTGTGAATAGAGAACTACCTCTTATTGAATAGTCTTTGATCTAAAAAAATATTTTTTGAGAAATGATTATTTGCAAGATTTTAGAGACAGTGGTGATGGTTTGGTGGGCAGGGAAGGAAGAAAGATTCAGTGGGGAGCACATCCTGAAAGCAGAGAGTTAGATGAGCCAGACCTTCAGCAAAGGGCCTCTGAGAGGTGGCAGCCACAAGAATGAAAGGGAAAATCTAAATTAAAATGATTTAAGCAAATCATTGCGATAGAAGAAAAATAGTGTGATGGGATACTGGTCTACAACGTAGATTTGGTTTAAGCTAAGATACTGAAGAAGCCAAAAACTTAGAATTTGTTATTTTCAATAGTAACTGGTAAGCAAATTGGTAATTGTACATGCTTAGATATAGTATTCCAGCTAACACACTTGCAAGTATATGCAAAGGAATAAATAAAATACATTTTTTGCCTCAATTAGAAGACAGGAAATTATTTAGGGGATTGTGAGTCTGAGAATCTAATTGTGTGACTGTGCTTTCCCTTTTTAAAGAATAATAAGAGATAAGATAATTTTAAATATATACTAGGATTTGTTCTTATGTATTTATCTACTGATTTATTCAGTTATTAATCAACATATTGAAATTTAAAGTTAAAAACAGGATTCCTTTAAAAAAAAGTACCTCTACTTTTCAATTAATATTGGTGACATACCCATAATCTTTTACAGTTCAATATGAAAATTAAAATATATCACAATAGTAGCTTTATTTTCTCCCTTTAAATCTACATTTTATTTTTCAGGAAAGTTAATTAATATTAAAACTTGTCTGACAACTAAACTGGTGTGCTTGAGGAGACGATGTTTTAAATTTTTAAAAAGTTTTCTCGTATTGAATGTATTAACTTCCTGTACTTCATACCAACTATACTCATCTTTCAGGAACTGATGGCCTTTGTTCTCCCTTACTGTGACTCCAGTCTTCTGTCTTCCATCCCATTTTGATCCTTATATCCAGTTGCACACTGTCCTATACAAGACCCATGATACTGTCTTTAGAGATAAAAATCCTCTCAGGCTTATTCATTTCCTGTAAAACCCGGTTTAATGCTTTCCTTTTTTGTGAATAAATCCTTTATTTATTTTTGGGCAAAATGTCCTATTCTCCAAATTTTTGTTGCCTTTCATTTGCATTGGAAAGCACTGTACAAATATTTATTTTGTCTTGTACATTCGTAGGCTGAACCTGTACCTCTTACATTACATTCTCCTGAAAAGCCAAACTAAAAGTAGAGCAGTATTTATTTTCTCTACTGTGAAGTTTGTTTCCCATTTCAAGAAAATCATATACATAGAATGATTGCATAAAATGTGGAATATGGTGTTTTCTGTTGGGACCTATTGAGGGATGTCAGTAGAAAAATGGTCATTGTTTCATTTGAAAAGCGAATTCGTGAATCTTTAAAATTTTTGATGGCAGTATGAACAATAGATGGTGAGTAAAAAAGATTCGATTTGAGTGCCTATAAGGGTGAAAAGTATTTTACCCCCAGGCATACATATTTTCTCTGCTGGATTTCATTGAAAGCTGACTTTTTGTGAGAAAAGATGATAGCCTAGAGTTATGATCTCAAAAGCATAAAACACTGCAGCCAATTTTAGGTGAACTTGCTCCTAGGAATATTTTATTGATTATATGCCCAATTGTCTGCAAAGATTAATAAGACGGCAAGGAAAATGAATTAAAATATCTAATTAAATAACATTTTGGAGATTACAATAAAGTGTCTAAAATTTCAAGCACAGGTTTTTGTTATTTTCTTTATACTTTCTCTTCCTGGGTATTCTTTTTGTGACTTTCTATGGAACTATTTAGACTAGATATGAACGTCATTTCATTAAACTGATAGAGGTAAAAAAGGCCCTGCTTTCATTATAGTCTGAAATATCTATTTGTTCAATATACTAAAAACAAATATCTAGTAGCACAGCAAGTTTTATTTCTAGAATAGTAGTTTTCTAACTGGATTTTGAAAACATTCTTAAGAACATCTGTCCAGTTTTCTATTATGTTCAGTTACTTTTTAACAATTTTCCAGAAAAATATTTTCAAATTTCCCTTCATTATATAATTACACTATTTTTTTTTCTGAAAAGTACATAGAAATGGACTTAACTATTTTGGTAGCAAGTAAGGATCTGCACAGGGATTTTATAATACTTAATTTCATACTTATGCATACTTATAGATTTGATAATTGAGAGAGGAATTTATTTTTTTCACTGGCCTAACAAAATTTCCAGTTGAAGATTGACTTGATCTGCATACATTAATTTGTTTTTTCAAATAGTATATTGTAACCTATAAATAACTTCACTGGGCATATAGCTGAATCTTGCTGAATGAATGTGAATAAACAAAATAATGTATATCAATAAAGGAACTGTAGTAAAACAGCCTGTTGGATGGCAGGAGTGATGTGAACTTGAAACTAAGCAGATACAATGACTGATGTTTGACTCCTGCTAACAAGGTATTCCTGCAGCAAGGCCAAAAAGCAATGCCTGTAGCATAGATAATCCCTCATAAAGAAGCTACCTAACTTCCTCAGCAATCAAAAGTTTCACAAAAGGGTCTGAGGCATGACCAGTTGCACATATTTTACCAAAAAAGCTTGCTATATAAAGAATACTTTCTGGAGGTTGGTGTGGGAACCACCTTCTCACTGCCAAGACCTTGCTTCTGTTCATAAGTCCCTATTAAATGTTTCTTTCTGAGAAATCGGACTTGTCAGTCCCTTTCTTTGGCCTCTCTGCTCCCTTGACCTTTATAGGTAGGTTTGAATATACCTGCTCACAGTGGAAAAGACATCCTTATTTAATCTACTAGAAGAGACATGAAGGCATGTAAAGAATGAAAAAGTATTACAGAGTGATTTATGGAGAAGATTGTTAAGATTTAGGCAGGAATATTAGAGCAACAGCAGGTTCATCTCAGAAGGGGTGTGTGCCATAAATATTTTAGATCCTTATAAGATTCATAATTGGAAAACCATAAATTAATTGACTAAACATCTAGTGAAACATATTTTTTAGGTGAGAAGATTGTATTCTAGAAGTTAAAGGAAAGAACTAAAGGTCATACAGCTTCTTATTGTTAACCCTGTGGTGATGATTCACAAATCCTCGCACCTTAGTTAATTTTTAAAATTATAATAATAATTTAGATTACATTTAAAAAGATTTTTTAATATTAAAAATATAGAATACAGATTAACAATTGAATTTACAGACATATCAGCCAATAGCCTTCCAACTACCAGTTAACAGAATGATGCTGTCTAACTGTGAGGATTCTGGGCTTACAACATTCATTTCCAGCATAGCAGTGACAATATGCTTTATTTATTGAATTTCCTCATAAAAACATGTTAAATATACATTTCATATTTACTTTTCATGATTATGGAAGTAATATATTGACTTTTGAGGAAAAAATGAAAAAAATCAGGATGATGTAAAGGCAAAAATACACATCACACATCTCATTCGAAAATAAGTTATATTAATATATTTCCTATTAATATTTTTCTTTCACAATTATTGATTTTTAGTTATATTTTATAACAGAAATATAATATACATAACTTAGGTGTCTGTCTCTTTCCCTTGGCATTTAATGCAGTTGACAACTGTGTAATATATTTCTTTGCATGGATACGGCAAAGTTTGTCTAAGCCATTTAAGTTGATCTATTTTCAGCATATGTAATGTTTAAACACACAGCACTGTGTAAAGGTATTTATATACATATCTAATTATTTTATCCACTTAAATTACTGATATTTATTTACCTGGTCAAAATATTAAAATTATTTTAAGGATTTAGACCTTGTCTATGCTGCTTACTTCTGGAAATGTTTCAGTTTATACTTTACCAATGGTGCATATTATTTTTACTGAACTTTACTAAAAATTAGTGTTACCTAGGGGAAAAAAGGCAGTTTGGTAGGAATAAAGTGTTTCTGAATAAAGTCTTGTACCATACTCCTACTGATGCTGTAACAAATTTCCACAAATATAGTATTGAATAATAATGTACATTTAAAGTCTTAACATTCCTGGAAGTCAGAGGTTCAGAATGGCTCTTGCAGCACAAAAATCATCGGAGTGTCTGCAGAGTTGCATTCTTTTTAGAGGCTCTTAAGAGAGAATCTGTTCAATGCTTCTTCCAGCTTCTAGGGCCTACCTGCGTCTCTTGGCTAGTGGCTGCATCTCTCTGATTTCTGCTTGCACCATCATATCTCCTTCCATGACTCATTTGTTTCCACCTTCTGTCTTATAAGCACCATTGTGATTATCTTGGTCGTACCCGATATATCCAGGATAATCTCCCATTTTAAGATCCTTAACTTTATCACATCTGTAGAGTTCCTTTTCCCATGTAAGATAACATATTCATAGATACTCACAAGTAGAAAGTGGACATCTTTGTGGGGGTCATTACTTGGTCTACCACAAACTTCTTTTGTATAACATGTTTATTGTTCATTTGAGCTTCTACTTTAAAATATAAATTACTTAATCACTTATTAGTAGTATCTTATTATAAGAAAATATTTAATTTTTCTTAAGAAAAATTATATAATAATATCAGAATATTAAACTTTTCAATGTAAAAAAGTGGAGTTAAACAAAATAAGAGTAGGAAATTCAAGCTAGTGTTAAAGCTACTAAATAAAGAGCCTGAATAATCCAAAACACCAGCACTCTAAGGGCACAGATACATTAACATTAGCATTTGCACGCAAATTTCAGTTTTATTTAGCACTCACCATCATAAGTGCAGGAACTAGTGTCCCTAAGAATTTCTTCTAATGTATTCCTGGAGGTTCCATATGTCTCAATGTTGAGGATGGACATGCTTTAAGACAATGTTCTCTTTTACCAGGTTGCAACTTGTCTTTGCTGTCTCCACTGGTGCTTTGCTGTGCTAGCTACTACTGTCCCTTTGGGAAGAAGGTGTCTTTCTCTGGTACAATGCTTAGCCTACTGTAACTGCAAAAAAGTAAGGACAGTCCTTCCTCAGTGTGTTGGAGCACAAATGGGAAGATAAATATTGTCTCCTAATATGCATTTCTCATTGGCACCTGGGTCCAGAGCAGCATTGCTTATAGCCAGTCTCACAAGATTCCTCTTGGAAGAAGCTTGTGAAGCTTTTCTGTACCACTCCAGAAGGACTTACAGGGCAAAGTCCAGAAATAAGGCTAGATCTGGGTAGCAGACATCGTCATGCCCCATCATTGTGCTACTGTTCCCTTTCTTTTGAGACGGGGTCTCACTCTCGTCGCTCAGGCTGTAGTGCCGTGGCATGATCTTGGTTCACTTCAACTTCCCGGTTTCAAGCCATCCTCCCATCTCAGCCTCCCATGTAGCTGGGACTACAGGCATGCACCACCATGCCCAGCTAATTTTTTGTGTTTTTTTAGTAGAGACAAGGTTTCGCCATGTTGCCCGGGCTGATCTTGAACTCCTAGGTTCAAGAGATCCTACCATCTAAGCCTCCTAAACTGTGGGATTACAAATGTGGGCCACTGCAGTGAGCCTACTGTTCCCTTTCTTGTTTGCACCTTTCCTCTTTACACATCCCCAGAGAGGCTGACCACAGTGTTTTTGTTTTTTGTTTGTTTGCTTTCTATAACCTTTTTGGCAGCCAACATCAAAAGGAACACTTAGTACATTATGAGGTTCACAGCAACCAAAATAAATCATTTGTTTCTTAGGAGAAACAGAACCACTCTTCATATCAATGCAAGTGAAACATTTCTCCTGTTGTTTTATAAAAGATGACACTTCTGTGCAACAAGGTTGATATGACCAAGAGTTTCATAGTTAAAATTTTTATGTCTCCCAAAACAGACTGTACTGATGGAAACAAACATGGCTTTTGCAGGAATGAATTTTAAAAGTATCTCAAATGACATTTCACAAATATGGTTTGTGGAATACTGATGTCATGTGAAATCATGACAACTGATTTGTGGGTGTTTTGAGGATGCAGAAGTGAATACATTTGAATGCTACACACTTATATTGCTCTCATAGATGTACAAGTCACCTTAGTTTGTTATAAGGCTCTGAGGAGTCTTGTGGAAGATAATTTTTTTTAACTTATGGGAGGTTAGTGTGTTCCTGATATTTTATCACAGAAAATTTCCTTTATCTTTCTCTATTAATAATTCTGAGGATATTTATCTTCACATGAACACAACCTGAGGAATATTTGGCCCTGAAATTGGAAGGTGTATCCTCCAGAAAGTTCTCCATAAATATTGCTTGTCACAATCAAGTTTTTGAAATTTCTTGAGTGAAAACAAGTTCAAGATTATATTCTGACAGTTTTCAAATGTAGTCATTCTACTGAGGGTAGGATTGGCTTTCATTATGAGCATAACAAAAGCATCCAGAACAGATATCTGATTGGAAGGAGTGTTTCAGCCTTCACATTGGAAACACAGTTTGTCTGAGTATGAAATTCTTAGAACATATTTTTCCTTAAATTTTTTAATTCATTGTTGCTTTAATTTCAAGCATTTACCAATGCAGAAGAAAAGCAGGGGTTTTCCTGGCATGTGCTTATATATTAATAATCTGGTTTTACTTCCTTTATGCCTTCTCTTCACTGAATACATGTAGTTCTTTTTCTTCTTAAAACTTGTCATGTGTTCTAGGCAAATGGTTATTTTGTTTTATATATTTGTATCATTTCCTTTTTGTTCTGTTTTTGTTTTTTGAGATGGAGTCTCACTCTGTCCCCAAGGCTGGAGTGCAGTGGCATGATCTTAGCTCCCTGCAGCCTCTACCTCCAGGGTTCAAGCGATTTTCGTGTTTCAGTCTCCCAAGTAGCTAGGATTACAGGTGGCCACCACCATGCCCCGCTAATTTTTGGATTTTAGAGATGGGATTTGGCCATATCGGGCATGCTGGTCTCCTACTCCTGACCTCAAGTGATCCTCATACCTCAGCCTCCCAAAGTGCTGGGATTACAGACGTGAGCCACTGTGCCCAGCCCATCTGTATCATTTTCAGATGAAGAATATTTATTTCCAGTTTTACTTCTGATTACTGCTTTTGTTCCTGTTCTGCATATTTTTTATCCTGAGGAACATCTGCTATTAGGCTTCCATGTTGTTTCATCATATCTATCACCTCCTTGTTTATTAGTTTTATCTCTTTGCTCTTTTCTGCTGTTCTAGGAAAAGGATAGTTTTTCCAATTTATCCTCATCACTGTGCCATAGTCATTCCAATCCTTACCATCCCCAGGGAGGCATTTAATTTTCATAATGAAATACAGATTTTCTTGTGATCATTTTGTTCCATTCTATCTCTTTTCTTTTTGGTTTGTGTCGTTATATCTTTTTTTTTTAACTCAACCTCTTACGTCCTTTTGCCTGTTTTTGTATGTCTATGAGTATGTTCCCAGAAATTGAGACTCTCACCTTTCACTAAAAATGTAAAAATTTTCTAAATTTTCTATCTCTGCTATTTTTCAAGTAATTTTCATAGCTGCCATATTTTATTGAATCTACAATAGTTAACTATATGATGCATCATTATTTTTTATAACTGAGAGAAAAAATACTGCAAATTATGACATAAAATTTCTTAACACATTGTTAGTTGAGTCCTAATTTCAGACATGTTAAAATATATTGAAATTATGTGTATTAAATAAAAAATATATTAGTTTTCTGGAACTTCAATATGTTATTCTTGAGTTTTTTCAAACTGTTTTTTCCCTATTATTTGTGTTTGTTTTAATTATGTTAAATAAAATTTATGGGAAGGCATTGTTTTGAACTGAGATCTTGCACAAGACCCAAAGACATCAGACCTAACCATGAGAGTCACTTGTGCTTGGTGCCATGTAATGAAATATAAGTTAGAAATTGGACGGTTTTCCAAAAAACAGGAGAGATACAGCAACCAATCAAAAGGAGCCCAGCCAACATGAGTCTGCATGATAAGAAGATCCCCTCTGCCTTAGTCCTCTAAGGAAAAGAACTTTGAAAGGGCTAATCTCTTTTCTGTTCCCTGTTTTTGCTTTCTTCAACCTTTTCTGTTTGTAACGCTCATCTTCTCTGTTCATCTCACAGGAGCACCATTCAGTTTTACAGATGAGATGCTACCTGATTCATGGATCATTTAAAACAGCCAATTTGATCATTAAATTCAATTTGTTAAAATTTTGTTTTTTGACACTAATTTTTGAAAAATAAAATTTATAGGGACTGCTTGACAACAAAAGTGTGTGTGGAGCTCCTTTTACTCTATTCACTGTACTCTTGCCTGCTAGTGCTCAGCAATAGAACACACAAACCTTCCACCTCTGAATCTTTACACTTACTGTTCTTTCCAGCTAGCATGTAGTTTTTGTTTTGTTTCTTAATAAAGAAGTGCAGTGGTGCTCTCTTTTACCTCCTTCCAGTTGGTTCAAATGTCAATGTCACATTCTCAATATGGGCTTTAACACCAGCTAAATTTTTTTTTTTTTTTTTTTTTTTAGATAGAGTCTTGCTCTGTCACTCAGGCTGGAGTGCAGTGGTGGTATCTTGGCTCACTGCAACCTTCAAATCCTACATTTAAGCAATTCTCCTGCCTCAGCCCCCTGAGTAGCTGGAAGTACAGGCATATGCTACCACACCTGGCTAATTTTTATATTTTTAGTAGAGATGGCATTTCACCATGTTACCCAGGCTGGTCTCGAACTCCTGACCTCAAGTGATTCACCCACCTCGGCCTCCCAAAGTTTTGGGGGTTGCAGGCCTTCTTAAAATTTTAATACTCTGTTTTCTCAGCAGCCTCTAATCATTTTCTCTGCTTATTTTTTTTTTCATATCACTTTTTGTCTTCTTTATATCATCTGTTTCTCCTGAAAGAATGTAAATGCCATGTATTTTGTCCACTGTGTTTGCTGGTATCTTTAGTATATAATGTTCTCCATGTAATACATACTCAATAAATACCTTTCTTTTGTAATAAATGAATGGTAGGTCTCAGTATCACTCTAGTTTACAAGTGAGAAAACTGAGTCTCAGAATATTATAGACAGTGAGTAACAAAGTTGGGATTCCAACAAAAGTCAGTCTTATTTTTAAATCTATGCTCATAGCATCTAGCTGGACTTGTTGTTAACAATGGTTTAGACAATCTTCTCTAGTATTTTAGTTTAGGACGTCAGGTAGATTTTGACGTGTGTAGTTATTCTCTCGCTTACCTAAAACTCGAGCTGTGGATCAATATTCCTGGTAGTTAAGGAACTTTCACCACCCACAGATAACTCTGTGCCCCTATTTCTGAATCCCACTAAGTACGACCACTTGACACATAAACATTCCACTTCATAACATCAGAAAGTTTCAAAGAAATTATTTTTTTTTAAATCACCAGAACAAAATTCTTGGTGCTTGAATAGCATTCAGAAATTGAAAGATCAACTCCATAAAGTGTTATTTCAGGCTCTGGGATAGGCAGGAATAGATATTATTGGCACCTATGTAGGTATCAAGTACTCCATGTATTGCTAATGTCATCTAGGTTCTATGTAGTTAGTGTTGTGTGCTTTAGCATATTAATGTTATTGTCATGCTAAGCAATTTTTTTCTAATTTCCTATTTAGGCCATTGTATACACTAATTAAAGAAGCTGCCATTTAAAAACAACTGGGTAATAAAAATATTTTCTTAAAGATAAAAGGAAGGTGAAAATAACTATAGGCAGAAAATGAGAAAGGTAAAATTAACTAGGAGCTAGTTTGGGATATTGCTACCTTTGAAATCCAACTTCTAAATTGACTTCTAAATTTGACCTTGTCTATGAATTTTACACCAACAGGTTTTCAAAATAAATGCCTTTAGTTCTCTGGATAGCACAATTTATGACAGAATCTACTAGAAAAGTCAAAATGGTGTTAGGACTCAAAAGTACGAAATAATGCAAATTATATTCAGAGTGATTTTCAAGGATACTGCAGAAGAGTTTCTAATCTCTTAGGTTTGAAAACCATTGAAAAAATGATGGATTAAAAATTAAACATAGAATTGTGCATTCTAGACTACCACTAATATTGGATTCCAGACAAGAGACGGAAATTAATGAACCGAGATATTTTGCTGAAATATGAGGATATTTGTTACTAAGGGTTATTGTTAATCATCTCATACCTCTTCCCCAATGAAATTAGTAATTTAAATAATTAAGAAAGTGAGTCTTGAGTGTGACTATAGTCTAGCATGCTAGTTTAGAGGACTGGCTTGATGTTTAATTCTCTTGGAATTTATGTTTTCTTATATCTTACAATGTTATGAGTCAGGAATTTGGGAGAAGCCCAGCTAAAAAGTTAAACATCTCCATGGGACATTGACAAGCTTAGTGAGCAGCTGCTCTGGTCTTGATTTAAAAAAAGTCGATTTCTCTCACATGCCTAAAGCCTTGGTGAGTAAGATGACTGGACCTCTCTGCCTTTCTCTGTAGTCTCGGGGCCTCTTCATATAGTCTCTGTGGCTGGGTAGCCAGAATTCTTATGTAATCCAAATGCACAGCAACCTACTATTGAAGTTTTGGGCATTACTTTACATTTCCAAACTCTAGATCTCCTCATTTGGAAAGTAAGAATAATAATTGAACCCACCACACTGTAAGTGGTAATTTGGATATCGGCACAATGCCTGGCACATAAGTGATTATACCTATAAACTGTTTTTGCTGAGCTGGGTTTTAAAGCATAGGCAGATTTTACTAGGTATAATAAAGAGAAAAAGGTATGTGGGTGGAGTGAATGCTCCAGACAAAATCACTGTAATGAAAATCACATGGAAAAGTACTGAGATGCCATGTTTGAAGGAATAGATATACAGGGTGCAGCATTTAAAAACTCATTTGTAGATAGGTGGGGATGGCGCATAATAGAGGATCTTGAGTTAGTAGATAGAATATAACTGGATTGGCAATAATCAAAGTGAATCTCAATTAAAATTAAAAGATTATTATATCACTGCATAATCTGAATTCTGCCTAGTAATGAAGATCTTTCTCTAAATATTGACTGAAAATTTGACTTCTTTTAAATACCTTGGTTTTCCCAAATGTAAACATGTACCATGAGCCAACAATTGAATTTTGTTTGTCTGTCAGCATATAAATTCATACTTCATGGAATAATCTTTCAAAATAACTACCAGGTGATTAATATTAGTGTTCCAAAATTTCCTTCACTGAAGAGTTGCCTTTCCTGGATGCAGAGATTGGCTATCCTGCTTTAAAAAAGAAGCAGTTATCTAAATATTAGGTTTCATGAGTCATTGTGATGCTCTTTATAAACCAAAAGAAATGGCTAATGCTGACTTTTTAACTGGAAATTCATACTCCTGGAAGATGGTTGCAGTTTAATCAAAGTTACATTAAAGCTTTGGAAAAACTGTACTATAGCATAGCACTAAATTAATAGTTCAAGTTTTATACTGAAGTCTAATGTTACTAATTCCCTCCAGCCATTAAAAACAAAAGTCATTTTGTAATATTGTCCTTTTCACTGGCTATAATATTATAGTAATTTCTTACCTCCTTGATAGCCTCAAATATTGTAACTTACTTATCTTTAATTCATGTATTTATTCAAATCTTTATGGAAAACCTACTACTTAAACATTACCTCTACCATGTTCTGTCTTAAGATAATATTTGGTATATAGTAAACTTAGTCAGTATTAACTGTTATTATTAAATATTATTAACATTATCATTTTTTCAGGCAATAGCCAACATAAAGTAGTTTAATAAAAATAAAATTCATACAGTTAAAATTATTGTAATTTTTGCTTTTTATTAAGAGATAATTATAGACTCATAGGAAGTTTCAAAAGAATGTGTAGGGATGTCCCAGGTATACTCTACTCAATTTCCAAGCAGTACAACTTCAGCATTAGGACATTGACATTGGTACAATCTACAGATTTTACTCAGATTTCCTGAGTTATGGATGTAATGTAGTCCAAAATTAGACTGGATATCAGATACATCTGTGTATCTTCCTACATTCAGATGTTGAAAAATAAAACTAAAAGTAGTAGAAAAATCCCAAATATCACCTTTATTATTCATAGAAGTGAGGCTGGGAAATGCAGCTCAGTGTGAGAGCCAAATGGCTTACTGATGAAACCCAAGAACTAGGTAGAGTTATCTAACTGGTCATAACATCAGGCTTCCCCTGCTGGAGAGTTAGATCCAGTCCCTGAGGATCAGAGGAGAATGCTTGCCTCTAGAGTCAGCGGCATACTATGTGGTGCCTGGCACAAAGTGAAAATTTGGGGCCACTTCTTTAGTAAGCTGGAAAAATGTATTAAAACATTAAAAAGATAATTTTCTTTCTTTCATGATCTCTCTCTCTTTCCCAATTAGGACATTTTTATTTGCTAGTTAATGTCATTCTAATTAAATGAAAATTAAAATTTTAAATTATTAGCATTAATTTTACTGCCCAATTTTATATTGTGCAATGGCAGTTTTAAATGAAACTATAAGATAATTTAACTCTTTATCAGAATTACCACAATTACTCAATCTGTATTTTGTAGTTTATATACAACCTATGTATTTTATTCTTACCATGTAAATGATGCACAGAACTAACTCAACTGTTTTTATTTCACTTCTTGACATATACCCATTTAAACAACACTTTGCCTTTGGTCTACTGATGAGTAGGCAATGGTTGAAAGTAAAAAAAAAAACAAGGATTTCTCTATTCCTCCCCCTTCTTTCTATGTCATCATTTCAGTGTAGTGGTTGGCTAATGCAGAGAAGTAACACAAGTAATAAAGTACATGAAAAGCTCTCTTGGTTGTCCATGCTTCTGAAAACACCATTGTCTTATTTCTGCATTAGAATCAAATTCTGATTTGAATGGAAAACTTGGTCTCTCTAGGTTGTCAGCACTCCCACTTTTTCAGTCTGAGATGTAACAGGCTTACCTTGAATTCCTTTTGAGTCTCTTTAAATTCCCATGCATGGTGGTTCCACAGAAATACTTTGTTCATGGGGCATTATGAACACCCTATGCTAAAGAAGCAGCAAAAATGGTAGATGTATATATTCATTTATCTACTCCTAAGTGTGCTCCATTTTCCTATTGGACTTTTTTTCCATAATACAGTTTAAAGATAAAGTTATTAAGAATTTCAAGATGGCAACAGTAGAACATTAAACCAAGGAGGGCTCTTCTCAGTAGTAAGTTCTATGTGGCCACACAGGTGAGACATTTATGAAGCCAATTCTGCTTGCTCCCTGGAGGTAGCTCACTCTCAAGGCAGTTTACTCTAAGAGCAGAACTAATGTTAGCATGTCTGACTCATTTGTCCCAAATTTAATAATTGATGAATCACTCTCCTGGGGAAAAAAGTGTAAAAGATGGAGACGCTACAATTTACACTAATTGAGTTCTCTCCAAGTGGAAAAAAATAATTATAAGAATAGACAAGAAGCATTTTTCTCATTTCTCTCCTGACTTGAGAACCAACAGGGAGTAGACCCTGGGGTCTGAATTTGTGAAGATCTCCCACGCAATAAACTTGTTTGACTAGCTTTAATTCAACATGTCTCCAAATCATTATTATGACAAAAGCTCTTAATAACACACAAATCCCTTGGAAAGTCTTCTGTGAACCCATTTTTTGGAAATGGTATATTGTAGAGTCAGCATGTGTATATACATGGGAAAAACATTACCTTTCTCACCTCATTTCAGTTAACATACCTATTTTTCATTTCTAAAAATGTTTCTTTTCAACATGTTTCTTTTCTGGATGTTGGAATATTATGTTTTATCCAGATGCTGATTACGAGGGTGTGTTCAGTTTGTGAAAATTAACTGAACAGTTTACTCAGAAATTGTACTTAGACACTTATTTATGTTTTTCTATATTAGATCATATTTTAATAAAAAAGTTTAAAAAGGAAGAAAATATAGAGAAAAGATTTTTTGTGTGTTGATATATACATGGAGAAAACTTTAGGAAATGAGGATAGAGCTTGAGAGATTAGTGAGGAGTTTGCAGTCCATAAGGTGGCCTTCAGAGTTTAATGTCTACTAATTGTGAGTGCTCACTAACACCAAGGTAGAACGCATTAAGTACTGTGGGATGATCTTGGTGTTTTGTTGTTAGTCATGAGTGACTCTTGCAGAATTGATTGCTAACTTCTGTTCAGAGGTTTTAGGTAATAAGAATGTTTCCACTGAAAATAGTACCAACACAAAATGTTTGACCCATTTTCCCCCCTTTTTCCTTTAAGTATTTTTACAGATGTTTGATCCCTTTGAGAGAGTATAACATAGGTTTCAGGCTTTGAGTTATAAGTTAGGTGTCTCTGCAGCATTTCAGCCTACTAACCTCAAGGATAAAAAGTTGGAGAAGCAATCTAAAGAGTTATGAAACTGAAAAATCAGCCAAAAAATATTTGGGGCAAAGATAAAATTACTACCATTATCACATATTGTATTCGATTGAGACAGTTTATAATTTTCAGCACATTCTACAAAGATGTTTTGACTATTAGCAAAAACAAAGCGTTGCTAAAAAGTCAGGATATGGAGAATAATTACAAAGGGAAGGAGTTTGACATTATACATAAATGTATTAAATGAAAGATGGTGATTTGAGGCTACTTTAAAACTGTTTAAAAAGTCCATTTACCTAAATATTTATTGGCCTAAAATCATGTCTTGCCCTACATTTATCTTTTTTATAATCTCCTTCCAAAAATGTCTATCTCTCATTGTCAAGGAGCATGCCCATGGTAGTATTTAAACTCTACCTTTAAAACTCACAGTCCAGATCATTAAATGTCTATGGGGTTGTATGCAAATGTATGGCACTAACTGTCATACTTTTTCTACCTCTTCTGATGGACTATGTCATGGTTTTTATGCTACTTTGTTAAATATATTTCTACTAATATGCTTACAGTAACAATTTTTTCATAAGGCTTTCTTGCTCTATATGGACTCAGCTCACCCTACCTGAGTACACATTTTCATGTTTCAAGGTCCAGAATAGTTATAATCTTATTTCTGTGATTTCTCATTATTTTTCAATATAGACATTGTATGATTTTATTTAGAAATTTTATTTCATATTTTAAATAATGATTTCCCTTCAGCTTATATTGAACTGTTTCATATTTCTTTTCTATTTATATTAGATGGTTACAAAAATAACTGTGGTTTTACTATTACTTTTAATAGCAAAAACTGCAATTACTTTTGCACCAACCCAATAGAAATTTTAGCCTTTCTTCAGAGCAAAGAGTAAATAATGAATTGTTTATGATACCTTTCCAGGCGACTCAGAGGAAAAATCATTTTACCAATACTTACTTCCATGTAAAAATATTTAAGCAATGATTATCACTAAATAATAAATTAATTAATAAGGTCCAATCTCAGGAGCATCATCAAATTTGATACTTACAGCACTTATTATACTTTACCTTGTATACTTGCAGCTCACCTACTAGACTTCATGAGCCTTGAGAAAGTAAAATTACATTTATGGTTTTTTTTTCACTTTTTTTATATACTTTAAGTTCTGGGGTACATGTGCAGAATGTTCAGGTTTGTTGCATAGGTATATACGTGTCATGGTGATTTGCTGCATCCATCACCCTTCATCTACATTAGCTATTTCTCCTAATGCTATCCCTCCCCTGGCCTCCCACTCTTCTGCTATCCCTGATCTACCCACCCACCTACCCCTCAACAAGCCCCAATGTGTGATGTTCCCTTCCCTCTGTCCATGTGTTCTCATTGTTCTCTACCCACTTATGAGTGAGAGCATGTGGTGTTTGGTTTTCTATTCTTGTGTCAGTCTGCTGACAATGATGGTTTCATCTTCATCCATGTCCCTGCAAAGGACATGAAGTCATCCTTCTTTATGGCTGGATAGTATTCCATTGTGTATGAGCCACATTTTCTTTATCCAATCTATCATTGATGGACGTTTGGGTTCGTTCCAAGTCTTTGCTTTTGTGAACAGTACACTATAATTAAACTAAAGAGCTTCTGCGCAGAAGCTCTTTAGTTTAATTAGATCCCATTTGCCTATTTTGGCTTTTGTTGCCATTGCTTTTGGTATTTTAGTTTTGAATTCCTTCCCCTGCCTATGTTCTGAATAGTATTGCCTAGGTTTTCTTCTAAGGTTTTTATAACATTAGTTCTTACATTTAAATCTTTAATCCATATGGAGTTAATTTTTATATAAGATGTAAGGAAGGGATCCAGTTTCAGCTTTCTGCATATGGCTAGCCAGTTTTCCCAATACCATTTATCTAATAGGGGATCCTTTCTTCATCGTTTGTTTTTGTCAGGTTTGTCAAAGATCAGATGGTTATAGATGTGTGGCATTATTTCTGAGGCCTCTGTTCTGTACCATTGGTCTATATCTCTGTTTTGGTACAAGGACCATGCTGTTTTGATTACTGTAGCCTTGTAGTATAGTTTGAAGTCAGGTAGCATGATGCCTTCAGCTTTTTTTTTTTTCTTAGAATTGTCTTGGCTATGTGGGCTCTTTTTTGGTTCCATATGAAACTTAAGTTGTTTTTTTTTCCAATTCTGTAAAAAAAGTAAATGGTAGCTTGATGGGGATAGCACTGAATGTATAAACTACTTTAGGTAGTATTTTTAATCTCCTAGTAGGCGTGCCTATTCTCTATTTTTAAAAATTAAATTATTACATTAATAAAAATTAAATTGAATATTTATTACATTAATAAAAATTAAATTTTGTCACATTAGTTGACAAAAATAAAGTATTGAGAAAATTGAAAATAAATAATAATTTAGGAATAAAAGAAAGTTACAAAAAAAGATTGATAAAAGGAGATGAAATAACTGCATGGATTCCATGACTGAGGGCCAGTGAATAGACCTAAATAATCACTGAGTAATTCTTAACACTCACGTTATGAATTTAGTGTTTGGTACAAGGTCACTAAATGATGAATATAGAGTTGAAAATCTAAGTGAATGAATTACTCAAAATAACTAATTCTACTTAGGTGATTTTGTCTAGGGTTAGATGTAATATATCAGAGCAGACCTGTGGTAATGTTATCAAAGTTGAAAATTATTTGATAAGCAATTGAATGGTATTTGTGTTTTGGATAATTGAATTTGGATCCCTAAATAATTCAAGTAGGATAGAACATGGCAGTGAAGCAAAAATCAGATTCCAGTATATTTTGCATTAGTATTTTGTTGCTACAAAACACAATCAGCTCTATGGTTCTATTATATTAACTCATTATGGCTAAGCTGCCATATTAAAGCATATATAGTTTTAAATAAGCAATTTAAAATGTAATATACAGAAACTAAAGTGCTTTAATAGAATGACCTGTAAATCTACCAGCATTTAGGTGAAATCGATTCATTTTATAACATAACAAAAAAAGAGTGAATTAAGTGTTTGAGGATACCTATCATGGCCATTTTAAAAAAAAAGTTAAAATTTAACCTTATTAACTATTATTATTAATATTTATTTATATTAATTACATATGAAATAACAAAAAACTGCAAAATCTTCTATATATAAATATAAACTGTATAGCAACTTTAGAGGATTAACACTTTGAAAATATCTGAATCTCAGTATTTATGTTACAAGTTAATTCTATTTCATTAGAAATTATTTTGTAAAAGTAAGGCTCTTGCATCTAGTAGTAGTCGTTTCAACATAATTCATTTTTAATGCTATTTGAAAATGCACTAGCATTTTTAATTCAAATCACATATCTAATTAACACCTCTTTAAAAGTACAGCCAAAATAGAAACTAACCTTCATTCTTATATATACAAAGAGCCTGGTTCCTATTATACCTAAGTTTTGTTTTGGCACTATGTAATCTAGTCAACATTTCAAAGGTTATTAGCATACTTGATGCCAAAAGGTCATACATATTAGAAGTAATTGGCTTTTATAAATATTGCTCATTATGCAAATGCATTATTTACAAGCACCATTAGGCCAAAGTGGATGTAAGAACTTGAGTATTAGGTTCTCCGCATTCATTATGAGGCAAAATATTTGACAACAGATAAATTACAAGTTCATCTTAGATATTAGAATGTAATTTAGAATATGAAAAACTTCAGATGTTTGCTGGCTTAGAAGCCTTAAAACAGGACTGGTTAGGAGACAGAAATGACAATCAGTTGGTTATGAATATCTGTTGAGAATACTCATTCTTAATGATCTATCATCAGCATATTGGTTACAAACTTTAGAAATTAATGAGACCATCTGAGAATATAATATAAAGAGGCTGGAGAAGGCCTTCAGAATCAATTGCATATCTCTTAACATTTTTTAACCTGCATATTTTTGAAAATATATTTTAGCAACTCTGGACTTTTTCCTGAGGTTTTTAAATTTTATTTAGTTGTTGTTGTTGGTTGGTTGGTTTTAATAACTTAGACTAAATTTACAGTATCTGCCTCTCTCCGTGGTGTGCAGCCACTGATGCCTCTGCTTAATATTTTTTGAATACTTTTAATCATTCTTGGTTGGTTTTCCAGGAGGTTGTTGCAGTTTTTGCATAGCTTAGTGGTCATACAGTAAATGATCATATGTTGTCTTCAAACACCTCAAAGAGGAAGGCTTCTACTCCTTAATAATGAACCTTAGTGTGGCTTGGGAGCACATTTCAAAGCTCAGTCATTTTCAAATCTATCCTGGCTTTTATTTTCTGCTAGGCCCTCTTGCATTCTCTTGCACACATATGCAGACTCCTGGTCAGCCAGGGATATATGGAGAGATTAGCAATGCTTTCTGTAAGAGAGTGATCTAGGTGAGAAGCAAATGGGGAAAGTCAGAAAATTAACAGGAAAATCCTGTGTATAAAAGAGCAATTTGCTTCTCACCAAGATCACTCTCTTACAGAAAGTATTGCTAGGTTTTTCTTCTTCTGCATCAGTTTATGTGCTTCTTTTCCACGAGCAAAGCTGCTGGTGTTCACAGCCAGTGCTACCCTTGGAGAACCACTTTTTGTCATTTAACAAAAGGCCAAGGCAGAATATTGTGTTTAATGGGCTCTCAATTTTGCATTTTATAGTTGTCCAAGATGTGTACCAAGACCATTCTGACATTGAGGTAGATGTGAAAAAGAATTCTGGACCAAATTTAATTTTATGGAGAGTCTACAGACAAACAGAAAACTCATTATGCTAAGGCAATATTCATGTGCAAAGTGACAGGCTTTCGAATTATAGTGGTAGCAATGGGAATGAAGTGTCTGTGATAAAATTTAAGAACATTACAAATAAGTGGTAAAAACGATTTTGGTATTTTTAGCATGGAAGAAGGGTGGAACTATAAATCAAAAGAGAATCCTGTGAAAACTTTGTTTCAGAGAAAGACATAAATTGCCCTTTGGACATATAGAAATGGCAGGAGTAAGGACCTTCAAATGGTCAAGTCTAATAGGCACTTGAAAAATGAGTGTACTGAGGAAAAAGTAACAACTGGAGATAAGATATGGAAATCATTCTCATAGGCATAACAATTTAATTTATTAGAAAGAATGAATTTTCTAAGATTATATATATTACATCTTTAATATATGTGTATATATACATATATAAAATTGAGTTTTGAAAGATATATTGTCCCTCCCCCCATATACAGATTATATTCCCTCTCTCCCCTCCCCCATATAAACAGGTATATCTAAAACTTTATAATACTTGAAATACAATTTGGAGATTATTATAAGAGATATAGCTGTTTATATGGGGGAGGAGAGTGAATATAGCTATACGTATCTATCTATTGATCGATTGATCTATCATCTATCTATGGAGAGAGAGAGATTGCAAGGTGTAAGGTAAGGGCAGTTATCTTATAATTACCTTACAAAAAAGGTTAGGGAAATCTGAAAAAAAAGTTCTCCCTGAAAGCAGGAGAGGAGGAAAAGGCCCCATCAAGGAAGGCAAAGAAAAAGTCTTCAAGAAAGTAGAAAGTGAACTAAAATAAAGTCCTTTAAGAACTAAACATGAGTGGGGATTCCAAACAGAAAGCCTGATGGTACCAAATGCTGCCGAGTTCCAGCAAGTGGGATGACTGAGATAAGGCTGTCCTTGGAGATTTTGCCTACATAACTTCCAGGCAACCTAAATATACGGTAGACAATAACTTTTAACAGAAAATGGAGATTATGTCTTATTAGATTCCTTAAAGGCCTTAATTTACTATTATTTTATTGTTTCAAAATAGGAAGAGATAAAAAAATTTTCCACTTCATCTATTCAGTATTCCTAGTAAGACAATATTAAAGTGATACAACAATCATATAAATAATTACTTCTCTAAAGTTGTATTCTAGTTTTTGATTATGGAACAGATGATTTTTAAAAGACATTTTGAATATTGGCCTCATGAGGATTGAACCTAGCACTTTCATGCATTATGAAATTTAATTCTTATAATATGCCTCTAAACTTGAGATTGCACGAGAGGAATAAAATGACCACGTGCCAAAGTGATACAGCCAGTGAGTAAAGGAGCTGGAACTTGAACCCACCTGTTAGAGCTGGTAATCACTTTGCTATGACATGCTCTTTAGGAGACAGGGATGTGAATGTCTGTGTGTACACACAAACTTAGAGCATGCATATAGAATTCCATCCCTTCTTATGTCTGATAACATGTTATATCCTTTCTACATCTTCTCTGTATTATTTCTCCTCTACTGAGCAATCTTTCTTATCTGTTATTTAACTTATATACTGCTGCCTCAATTATCTTTTGAAGTAATAATAGTAATCATCAATTCAAAACAATTACTCTCACTTATTTCTGAGCTTAAATTTCTTAACTTTTTCTTTAGTATGATACCACATTTCTTCTTTTATTACATTTATTATTAATTTGCATTACTCCTTGTCCTGGCTTTTACTTCCACAAAATTCCATTTGCACTAGATTGCAAACCATTTAACAGAAAGAACCATGGTATTCAACTTGATGTCCCCACTCCCTCATATTTAAATAAAGTTCTTACAATATTCATTGGGTTTGCTGAAGTTTGTGAATGGCATTGACTATCTCAGTACCTAGCACCTTTTCCTTTTGGATATTCAATAGATATTCATTGACAGTATAAATGAATGTGTGTCTAAGTGAAGTGAAACTTCTTAATTATGTACTACGGGTGCATTGATAATCAGATTCATCTTGCAGTTTACCTCTCCTCACTCTTGATACAGCAGCAGTGCTTCTTGATAAAGCAGAAAATCAGCAGGTGCTTCTTTTCTGTGCCAAGAAAACTCTCATTGAAATCCACAATGAATTAGAGCTTTGTAATAGTCAGGAAAAAGAAAGAAAAATGTCACCCATAAAACCCATAATACCAAGCACCTGGATCCAGATCTAGTTTGGCTTTCAGTTTTGATGAAAATAGTTGAGGGTTGATAGGTGATAAAGACAACAGAAAGCTCAAAATAACACAATGTCTTTAGTCAAATGAAAGTATATTTCTTGGAAAATATGAATGATTATCACTTAATTTTTAGACAACCACCTTGTCTCTAGAGTGTAGAATGTGTGTGTGTGTGTGTGTGTGTGTGTGTGTGTGTATGTGAAAGAGAGAGAGAGAGAGAGAGAGAATCTGTGTGTGTGTAGTGGAGGGAGGTGTAAAAGATAACAGAACACTGCATTTTTTAACTTTTACCATCACATACTTGTCCTTATAGAGAAATGCGTGGTAGTCTGGCAACACAAAGGGGCTAAGTAGGTCAGATTAAAGAAAAATTAGTCTGGAATTTATTTTTTCTTTATGATTGCTTTTGATAAAAACAGCTTTTGATTACCCAAATTTTCACTTTATAATCAATTGTATTCAAGATGTATACATGGTCCAAAATAGTAAACTATTTTTATTACATCTTTACACAATTCCAACTAATTGTAAATAGAAATCACACCTAAAACTTTACAATACTTCAAATACAATTTGGAGATTATTATGAACACTGATTTTCTCTCCTTATAGCTAAATAATGGATTAAGTTGCCAATCACAAGTTAGTAAGAAGATGATAAAATTATTGGTTATGTTCTAATATGAGGACCATAATGTCACTATTAAATATTTTTGTTTGGCTGAGTGCTAATGGAATTGTTCATATTAGCAGGTGCTTAATTCATGTGCCAGGAAAACTCTTATTGAAATCTACAAAGAAATGAGAACTTTGTAATAGATGTGTGGGGCTGCGGAGGATGGGTGGGAACACCCACAATACAAAGCATCAGGATCCAGATCTAGTTTGATTTCAAGTTTGATGAATAGTTGGGAATGGATGAGTGGATACAGACAATTAAAATGTTCAAAATACTGATTAAGTGTGTGCATGGTACTTGCTTTATTGAATAAATGCATAACTTTCTTTTTTTTCTTTTTGTAAAAATTTTACTTTAAGTTCAGGGATACGAGTGCAGAATGTGTAGGTTTGTTACATAGGTATATGTGTGCCATGGTGGTTTGCTGCAGCTATCAATACATCATCTAGGTTGTCAACCCTGCATGCATTACCTATTTGTCATAATGCTCTTCCTCTCCTCACTCCCCACCCACCAGCTGGCCCTGATGTGTGTTGTTTCTCTCCCTGTGTCCATGTGTTCTCATTGTTCAACTCCCACTTATGAGTAAGAACATGTGGTATTTGGTTTTCTGTTTCTGTGTTAGTCTGCTGACAATGATGGCTTCCAGTTTCATCCATATTTCTGAAAAAGACACGATCTCATTTCTTGTTAAGGCTGCATAGTATTCCATAGTGTATATGTGCCATGTTTTCTTTCTCCAGTGTAGCATTCATGGGCATTTGGGTTGGTTCCACCTCTTTGATATTGTAAATACTGCTGCAATAAATATATGAATTATTTGATTATGTTAATGTCAAGAAGAGCTTTCCCTAGGTTTTCTTCTGGGATATTTATAGTTTCAAGTTTTACATTTAAGACTTTAATCCATATTGAGTTGATTTTTGCATATGGTGAAAAAGATAAGATTTGAATTTTATTCTTCTGCATATGGCTATTCAATATTCTCAGTACCATTTACTGAAAAGGGTGTCCTTTCTGCACTGTATGTTTTTATCAACTTTGTCAAAGATCAGTTGGCTGTGTGTGGCTTTATTACTGGAATATATTTAACCCAGATGGTGAAAGATTTCTATGAGAGACACTACAGAACACTAATAAAAGAAATTGTAGATGACACAAATAGAAAAACATCACATACTTATAGATTGAAAGAATTAATATTGTTAACATAACCATACTGCCCAAAGGAATATATAGATTAAAAATAATTCCTATAAGAATAATAATTTCATTTTTCACAGAATAAAAAATAATATCCTAGAATCCATATGGATGCCAAAAACGCCCAAATTGCCTAAGTAATCCTAAGCAAAAAGAAAAAACATAGAGTTATCATATTTACCCAACCTCAAATTACACTGCAAGGCTATAGTAACAGAAACAGTATGATAGTGGTATAAAAATAGATCAACATGTTTACTTTAAGACACTAGAATAAAGTGTTGTATTGATGATAAGGTCAATAATTCGTGTTTTCATAATAAATCACATCATCTCATTTGACTCAACCTGTGAGTCAACAGCCCTGTGTTTAGATAAATAAATGTATTGACTCATAGATGCCGTGACTTATTTATTATAATACCATTTCTAAAAAGTGGAATAGGACCTCAAATTTAGGAGGAATACAATTGCTTAAATACATGGTTTCTCCTCTACAGCAGGGCTTCTCTCAGAAGTTAATCATCTGCCCTCTTACTTATGCCATTCACTAACACTGACGGGAGGTAGGATTGGTATTATTGCCTTCATCTCATATACATAACAACTGATGCACAAAGAGAGTCAATGATAAAGGTTAGTGGCAGGGCCAGTATTAGAATTCATTTGTATACACTCAAGCTATCTTTCAAAATCACAGCAATCTCACACCAAATAAAATAACACTTCTTTACTTGAGTCACTGCATTTTTTTCTGAAGGCCATGTATGAGTTTTCAGGTAGATAACCTACCATTTCCTGAACATGTATTTAATCCTTAGAGCTAAGACTGAGGTTATTATTAAACTTTGATAAAGAGAATAAGGTAATGTATATTTCTTACCACGTGTGTTCATGTGTTTAAAACACACACTCAGTGACTTCCAGTGAGAATGATTTTTTTAATTCACATTATATGTTCATATGTGTGAGCCAACTGCTTATTCAAGGGCCCAGTATGAACAACCAGCCTCTACTTGGAACATGTAATTCTCATTTAAGAGGGGAAACAGCAAGTCACCTTGTAAAAATAACTTTTGAAGCATGTGCTCAAACTTTGCAAATGTCATATCTGCTCATTCCGTTGGCCAAAGCAAGTCACATGATCAAGCTCAGTGTCAATGATGTAGGCATTTATACTTTTCCTACACTAGGCAATGCAACTGTTGGGAATCATTGGGAATGTATTCCTCTCATAGGAAGGGAGTAAATAGTCATGAACAATAACAGCTACACATGGTGTTTAACTCAAAGTAATAAATGATGGAATTGGATTTTTAATCTAGGTCTGTAGAATGAACAATTATATTGCTTTTTAAAGATAGCTTATTTTAAAGAATAAAATAAGATTATAAAATATATGCATTATTCTTGATTCATTCTTCTTATGGTAAAATGAACAGAGTTGAGATTTCTATCATTATCATAGGGGACATGCTCATGCTTAATTATAAATACTAATGTTGATTTTTTAAAAAATGAATAATTTGCTTCATGTTTTTTCATTTTGGCAGAAATTGCATATGCACATTTTCTATGACATTAAAGAAGATGTTTAGGAAACAGTAAGTGGTTAATATGACAGCTCTTTTCACGGTTTGCTAATTTAACCAAGCTTTTGTTTTTGTCAAAAAAGCCAACTATGCCTGAGAATATTACCAAATAATTAAAATCAAGGTTCTCTGTTTTCTGAGTTGTGACTCTCAAAATGCTGTAGGCCAGATCTATAAATAGAAATGCAAAAATACAAAGCTTGAAAAGATTAACCACCCATTTCAAGAAGGCAATCTCTTGCTGAATCACTGAGTGACCAAGTGTAGAGGAGTCATGAGGTTGGAAATTGAATACAATAAAAGAAGTCAGTACAATAGCCTTCTCTTTCATGTGTCAAGAACACATTTTGACATTGTGGAGGAAAAGTTTGTCTTCGCCTTTCAGGTTCTTCCTGTCCTCCTCTCTGCAGCCATCTGGTATAATTGGGAATAATTAGTAATCTCCCTCCACTGTGTCCCTCCTCTGTCAGTCCTGGTACATCACAAGTATGTGTATTTTGAGAATAACTTGGGTACTGCTAGGCAAGTTCAGGTAGTTATATACAAAGACGGTAGAAAGGGAACATTTAGCATTGTGAGTTCTTCATTCTGTCCTAGGCTCAAAGACATTGATTTATTTCTTCCTTTATGTGGACAGAGAGGTAATATAGCCTAGTGGTTAAGAAAATGTATCCCAGTTCTGGTAATTTCTACCTGTGTGATCTTGGCCAAGTTACTGTCTGTACCTCCGAGTCTACATTTATAAGATGGAGGTAACAGTAGGTTTGATGATTAAATCAATTTATATATTTATATTCACATCTATATGCATATATAGTTTAGAATATTTTCTATGTAAAGTTGGTACTTTTTTTTTGGAGACAGAGTCTTGCTGTGTCACCTAGGCTGGAGTGAAGTAGCACGATCTCAGCTCACTGCAACCTCTGCCTCCCGGATTCAAGCAATTCTCCTTCCCCTGCCTCAGCCTCCCGAGTAGCTGGGACTACAGGCACCCGCTACCACACATGGATCATTTTTGGTATTTTAGTAGAGACAGGGTTTCACTGTGTTTGTTTTGCCCAGTCTGGTCTCGAACTCCTGAGATCAGGCAATCCATCTTCCTTGGCCTCCCAAAGTGCTTGGATTTCAGGCGAGGCTATTTTTTAAGTATAAAATAGTAGCTACCTACAACTGAGAGGAAGTATATGTTAGAAAACTACATTAATCCATATTAGTTATCTAATGCTGCATTAAAAATCACTCTACAATTTCGTGACTTAAATCATAATAGTCATTTATTATTTCTCATGATTCCTGTGGAACTTGAGATTGGGTCAGCAGAGAGATTTAACCTGAGGATGTCTTGTGAGATTGTCATTTCATGTCAACTGCTGGGAATAGTCATCTGAAGGCTGAAAGGGAGCCGCAGATACACTTCCAGTGCAACTCATATGCATGGCTGGGATTGTGAGACTCGCTAGTTGAGTGGGGACCTCAATTTCTCTCCATGCAGGTCCTTCAATGGTGGTGCTTCAGTGTTTACACAGCATGGTAACTGGCTTGCCCCAAAAAGGAGTGACGCAAAAGACCAAGGCGTACTTTGCAATACTTTTTATGACCTAGCTTGGAAGATTTTCTTTCCCATTGAGGACAGTTGAATACCTTCAATTAATCAATTGCCTTTTGAATCTATAGTTTAATGCTTAGAGGACATTTTATCAAAACTGAAAGGAGACATGTCAGTGTTCCTTCCATATGCTGTGGATACACCCTAAGCTTTTGTTCTGCTCTTTCCCATTTTTCTTGGCTTCATTGTAATTTGTACCTCAGGCCCTGCTAGGGTCTCTCAGAAGGGATTCCTTCCCAAATTTAATTTTCACTTCATGTGGTAGAAGATTATAGTTTACTACTCTTGGACCTTCTTATTCACTCACTCACTCACTCACTCACTCCTCGGTGAAGAATGATATAATCTCGTTCCTTTTCCTTGGAGTGAGCTACCTGTGGGAAGCATGTTTTATTCTTTTCTCCATGTTCAAAAGAATGTAAGAAGCAAAGTTCCTAACAATAAGGACTGGCCCTAGCCTGGTCTAGTACAACAGGTTTAGGGAGTAAGTTAGTCTAATTCTATTTTTTGGGTGGGATCGTGGGTGAGGGGACCAAATTATCTTAAAATAATGTCACATCATTTATCAGTAATTGAGATGATATATGGTCTCCTTCTGCCTTACTTCTCATGTTATTTCTGGATTGGTTCAAAGCTCAGATTAGAATTAATTACTAGCTCACTAAAATTTCCTGCAGTGCTCTATTGCCTCTTATTTCCACACATGAACTTTCTCTGTAGTATTGAAGTGATGAGGTTCAGGGGGTTACAAAGCCAAGATAACAATTGCATTCCAACAATGGTTTTTCTCATCAAAATGCCTTTATCTATGACAGACATTATGTGTTCCTTTGGCCTCACGAAATTTTTTACATGCAACTTGCCTTCCTAAAACCCCTCAATTTCTGTTCTAGAACATTATTTATTAATATATTTATTTATTATTTATACTTTGTCTATATCTGAAGAGGATTCAGTGTTGCTGTTTAAATATTATGCTAGACAATAAATGAAAATGACTTATGAACACTCATTCTTTTTCTTTTGCATTACCACATAATCCTACATGTAACTTCAGAGTCTTCAACTGGGCTTCATTGAATTGTGAAATATTACAAAAAGAGTGGCAGTCAGAAACTTTAAATTAAGCCCTAGTTTTTGAATTTAGAGAACTCATTTATTAATTCCTAACTCAATTTATTTATAATCATATCATGAACATGCAGTAGTTTTGAGGATTAAATGGTATAGGTAAAATAAGTTCAAAATTACTATGTAATAGCCTTTATAATTAAGCTGTTAATATTAAAAGGATTTCTCTAATAGTTGCAATTTTAAGATATTGATTCAAATCTTTGGTGGTTTATGAAGGGAGTTATATATTCCAGTTTAGATGCTAATAGTAATTATTGAGACAATATTTTAAGCATGTGTGTATTATGAGAGAAAGTCTATTTAAAATCTTTTCAAATATGCTGTTACAAGATTCTTAAGAAAATAACATAGTTGTAACTGACTAAAAACAGTTTTCAGAAAGTATAAGCAGATTCTCTGATCTATCCTTGTGACTTGCTAATAGTAAATAAAATGGTTACATGTATAAAGTGTTTAATATTTTCATATTAAAGAAATATTTATATTATTGTGTATTGTATATTAAAATATTTGTAAATACAGCAAAAGAAAAGAAAATATTAAAAATGTACGTTCACTGCTGATGGCTACAGTTTATGCTATTCCATTACAAGTTAATTGTGGATTCATGATTATTTATATCCAGTTCTCTTTGATTAGTCTAAGGATTTTTACTCATCTTACTTCAGTTCTTTCTCTAAATGGGTTTGTATGTCTCCATTTTCTTTTTCCTTTGTTTTTGTTTCATTGCACTTTATTGTACTTTGAAGATACTGTGATTTTTACAAGTTGAAGGTTTGTGACAACCCTACATTGAGCAAGTCTATCAGAATATTTTTTCAAATTTTATTTTATTTAAAGTTCCAGGATACATGTATACAACTTGCTTATTACATAGGTAAATATGTGCCATGATGGTTTGCTGTACCTATCAACCATCACCTAGGTAGGCGCCAGATGCATTAGCTATTTATCCTGTTGTGTGTCTCCATTTTCATGTAGAAGTAACAAATTATGGCCCAAAGGCAAAATTTGGCTCAGAAAATTGTTTGAATTGGGCTGCAGAGTGCTCACTTTTTAAAGCCAATATTTTAAATCTCGATATTTTATAAGAAAATTTATGTCATAAATTATACTGAAAAATTAGAAGGGGATAACAGTGATTTTTCATTTGTCCATGGTTAAAATTCCTTGGAGCCAATTTTCCTCTTTTGAATGGGATAAGTTCTTTTGAATTCACAGTACGAGGCTGCCTCTTCCCACACTCCATTTTCTATGGTTTTCACCTTGTATGTTTCACCTGAGTATTATCTACCTGATTCTTAAAACATTTGCCTTTGAGATGTAGAGGTCTAATTCATCAAAGTTGACTAGATCTCTCCTTTAAGTATTTTTCTCTTTGATTTTTGTTTACCATCCTTGGAATATTTCTCTAATTTTGAAGTCATTTTTATAAGTTAAAATCTTAATTATGAAATTAGAATTATTTCTATTCCTAATATTCAAAATTCTTAATATTGATTTTTTTTTGGGTTCCTTGACTGTAAACATACACATATACACAAAAACATCAGTTGGATCTTAACAGTTTAAGAGGAAGGATGTATATACTGGGAAGTCTGTGGGGTGGAGGTGCTTTTTAGAAAACCAAATGATATTATAAGCATGAAATGTTTACTATAATGTGTCAAATAATTCAATATTTGCCTATCTTGTGTTCTCCCTTCTTAATGTGATTAGTCTGTCTGTTTTCTTCTTACAAAAGCTAACCTGCAAAGTAGCTGAAAAAAATAGCAAAATAATCAATGGATAGTGTCTATACATTTCATAAATAAATGATTTTAAATTATGGAAGAAAATATAGCAAGCTATGGTCAAAGTATTAAATATCTGTCTTGCCAGTTTTCAGTTGATGTTTCTTGTGCAGATTCCTCAGAGTACTTGGAATATTCCTGCATTTATAACTTCTTTGTTGAAACTACATATCTATTTTCTCATCTATGGGCTACAAACATTCTAGAAGTGATTCAAGTTTCAGCAATGTCTTGATAAATAGCCCTAGTTTATGTTATTGAGGCTGTGAAGCTAGTGGCTATCACCCAACTAGACTTAGAATGATTGTTCAGTGATATCCCTCTCATTTGGGATCATATGTGAATGAATCCCTAAAACGAAGAACATTGCTTCAACATCTGGAAAGAAGTTGCCTTGATTCCTATTAGGATTCTCCATATTTCTGGTGTGCATGAAAGAGAAGACACTTAACATACACATTGTATCTTTGAATCCTTGTTTCTGTTTGCATCTGGTTAGAATGTGGAGATCTGCTTATTTTTAATTAACTAGAATCTGGTTTGGGATTCTTAAATTTTAGTTTAGTATGCGTATTACTCTCTAATATGATTCACACATTTGGCATAGAAATGTTTCCACCTTGCAATTCAGATAGAAAGTACAATTATTCTATTTCCACTTGAAAATTCCTCATAGCCTAATCAAAACTTCTTTCTTTATCTGCATTTCTATCTTCTGCCTTAGCTTACCATGTATTACCATGAGATTTTAAATAACCAATTTTGCTTTCCAAAAATGTGTAAGAATTGAATTCCTTTCTATTTACACTTTTAGATTTTGTATGTTCAGGCAGGTTTATCAAAATGGAAGAAGGGGTGACTTGACATTTTATGGGCAAATTCTTGACATACAGGAAATTTGTGTAAGGGAGTTACTATAACTCAGTCTACTATCCACTATTGCTTTGTAGGACAAACTATTGAGTTAAGTGCTCATTTCTCTCAATTACTAAAGAAATATTATTAAGAATAATTATTTACATAAAAAATATCTTAGGAATTGATAATACTGTCCTACAGATTTATTATTGTTTTCAATATTTTCTGAGACTGTTTGGTATTTTCAGCTCCATATGATGATACCAACTAGGAACAAGTATAACTACTTTAATAAAGTGGTTGGTTAAGTAACTACATATAGTAAAATTGGGGAGGAGGAAATGGGACTGTATTTCATTTATTTTTAATATGAGTAATGTATAAACTAACACCTAATTTGCTGAATTTGTTGAAAGGGCAGCATCATGAAATGTTAACAAGTATTATGGATTGAATGTTTGTATCCCCCTAAAATTTATATGTTGAAACGTAATTCCCAATGTGATGGTATTAGGAAGAAGGGCTCTTGAGAGGTGATTAGGTCATAAGAGTGGAGCCCTCATGAATGGGATTACTGCCCTTATAAAAAGCTGAAGAGACCAGAGCTTCCTATTTACCATGTAAGGACACAAAAAGAAGGAGCCACTACCAATTGTGAACCAGAAAGTGGGCCCTCATCAAGCACCAAATCTGCCTCCATCTTGGACTTCTCAGCCTCCAGAAGTGTAAGAAATGAATTTCTGTTTTTTATAAGCTACCGAGTCCATGGTATTTTGTTATAGTAGCACAAATGGACTAAGATAACAAATAAACTCTCTAACCATTAAATAAAATATTTGTCCACAAAATCTGACTTGACTGGTAAAGTATTGGCAGAGTATCATAATACGTTTTTAGAACTCTATTCAGTCACTTTGTTCACAGCACATGTTCAACCATTCTTTTTTCCCTTTTCTCTATAGGAAACCTACAAATCCCTTACTTTAGATAGATTCCATTTAAGTAACCACTTTAGCAATATATACCTTCTGATTGAATCCAGCTTTGCCAGTTCATAGATATTTCATTTCTAGTACCAACTGTCAGTCTCCGAATATTCTTTCAGACTGCCTGTCACCAGAGTGTTACTCGTTTTTGATAACATTGCATTCACCTTACAAAAAGGCCCTCCGTACCTCCATAGACTCAGCTGCTTAGCTGTTTCCTCCCTGATTATCTCATTTATTCAACAGCAGTGACAAGCTTTTCCTTTTATCTCTAAAGTGGGGAAATATTCAAGGTTGTATATTGGAGATTTAAAATATATTTTTATTAAATACTGATATGTTTATATCCCTTCTAATGATAAAATAATCTTAATTAAGTTAAAACACAATTAAATATAAGCAGATTAAATAAAAAATATATACAAAACTATGAAAAACTATTCTATATAAAACTACAGCTAATGTTGTTTCTCTTATAACTGTGGGTGATATAGTTATACATATTTATTTACATCAAATTCACATTTTGCCTCCTTTCTTCATTCTACCTTTAATATTTTCTGGATTCTCTGAAGGCTGTTTCACATATGCTCACAGAGTATTCTCAGTAATGATGTGGCAACTTTGGTTTTATTTCAAAATACTTTTCCCCAGCCCCACTGGACATAGACAGATCATGGTCCTTAGGCACCACCAAATCTATTGCTTTTTGCCATGGCTCCTACCTGCTCACTGGTGGATTATTTGGACCCACTGTATTTTGCACAAACCACCAAATTGTCAGGCAAGCTCTGTGGTTTCCTGCCTTCATTCATTGCAGCCTTCAGGGATAAAGTAATCTCCAATTTGGGAGAACTTTATAGTCACGAACAATCTGAGATTTGGTCATATAAGAAGGAAAGATCATCATCTATGAGCAAGTGAGGTGTAACTGATTGCTGATTAGAGGGAGTTGAGGAATATAATGACTAGTCAAGTCAGAGGTATAAGGGATGAGGGAAGGTGGCTGAGGAGATGGAGGCATGTTATTATTAAATTTTTCTGTTTCATACAATTTTCTATGCTGAGTATGATGGCTCACACCTGTAATCCTAGAGCTTTGGGAGGCTGCAGTGGATGGATCGCTTGAGCCTAGGAGTTAAAGACCAGTTGGGCAAATGGTGAAACTCTGTTTCTACAAAAATACAAAAATTAGCTGAGCATAGTGTCATGTGTCTGTGGAACCAGTTACTTGGGAGGCTTAGCTGGGAGGATCACTTGAGCCTGGGATGTTGAGGCTACAGTGAGCCATGATGGCACCACTGAACTCTAGCCTGCGTGACAGAGTGAGACCTCATCTAAAAAAAATTGTAGTAGTATACACCTCCAGGCTAAAGCCAAAAAGTGAACACCATTTAACTCTGGCAAGACCATGCAGCTGTCCAGTCTCTACATACCTGATCTATGAGCAAGCCTGGGACTATAGAAGGTGGGAGAGTAGAAGCTCTGTGTTCATGCTGTGGTCCTGTCTCCCTAGTTGATTTGTCTTCTCTGTCTCCTGGCCTGCATTTGATAATGCACACTACAGGAGAATAACCAAATCAGTGTTTAAAATAGAAATATAGAAATTTTGATAGAAGACTCTTTAAATTTTCAGATATAACAGTATGAGGCTGGTCTTTCTGTATAAGGGGTCAGGACCAAGAGACAAATTTAAATGTCAGGCATCATGTTTTCTTCAAAGTCACCTGGCCCTGTTTAAGACCAAAAATTTGACATTAAGTCAAGCTTATCTTAGCAATTCTTTAAGAAATAGATTGAGTTATCTCACCCAAAATCTTAAGTTATTCATGGAAAGAGATTTCAGTTGGTCATGTGCCAGTTATTCCCAGATACATCCAGATTGGGCTGCAAAGAAAGCTTAGACCATAGGAGAGACATCTGCTACATTTATATTGTGTAAATACTCTGCATTTCTTAATGTAGTTTAGTTTCTACATCCACAAATTTTAATGAATTTCAGTTAGTCAATTCTCTATTTAGCTTCTGGGTATCATTTATAAATTGTATCTTCATAAGTAGCAAAACTATTTTCAGTTGTTTGCTGGTTTGGTCTATCTTTAAAGAGAAATAACTAGAGCAAAACTAATGAACAGTTATATAACACATTATATATTTTTCTTTCATTCACAAAATATATTGACAATATAAAACTTCAAGGAATTCAGCTATAAACTGAATGCACAATGATAGGCAAAATAGAGATGCTTTCTATATTTATGACATCAATCATATAAGCACAGAAAAACTACTGGAAAATTAGATATGTGCAAATACAAATACTTATAATAACAAAATTAAGGGAAAAAAGAGAGCATGCTAATTTGGACCTAGAACTCTAAAGAGGAATCTAAGGTTTGAAGCATCACTCTGTCTGCTAAGCAAAGAGCCAAGGGGGAAGTGCTGCAGTAGAAATGCTGTATTTTAATTGAAAAAATGAGTCAGTGTGTCTGTCAGGTAGTGAACTAGACAAGTGACATCTGAGAGGAGGTGACAGAAGTAGATAAGAGATTATGCAGGTAGGTAGTGAATTAATGATCAGGTAATATTTAAGAAGTTATTCCCAAGTGCAGGGAAAACAATTGACAGGTTTTAAGTGGGGTATGGAGGGATAAAAATTTTACTCGTCTTTTATTAAGATCACTTTGACTTTTTACGTATGATAACTGCATGAGGTAATGTATTGGGGGATGAAAAAAATTAAAAATGGGAGAAGCCAATCTGAATACTTTTATAATAGCCCAAGTAGGAGGTGATAGTGAGTTATTCTATGTTATTGGGAGAATGGAAATCAACAAAATGCAGATATTACAATAAGATTTTGGAGGTAGAATTTAAAAAGTCTAGTATGGTCAGGTGTTAAAATTATTTCATCTCTGTGGTTTGAGTGAATAGAGAATTGGAAAACTCACTACAGAAATTTGATGAATATTTTCTATCTCATTTAAAGTTGAGAATACTGAAAACCTATTTGTGAGTTCATTTCTGCATTAGAATATAATTGCTCAATTGCGCATTTTAAAAAACCGTCTATTAGTAAATATGTGTGCAGACATTTTACTAATATTGAAGATATGAAAATGAATAAGATATTGTCCTAGCTTAAGAAGCCATCATTATTCTGTAAAAGATAAACAAATAAACAATTTTGTGCAAGCAAATTTTATTCATGAATATTTATGAAATGATTCAAACAAATTATAATCAAAACAAATCCACTGATGTACATAAATGATAGTGCATCATGACGTAATTGGTTTTGTCCTAGGATGCAAAGGTCAATTAATATTGAAAAATATGTGACATATCAAAGGATAAAACATGTATAATCATATCAATGGGAGCTTTAAAAGATTCTGATAAACTGCAATAACCTTTTTATGATAAAAAATCTTAAAATTAGAAGAAAATACCATTCACTTGCTAAGAAACCTATTAAAACCTATAGCACATATTATTTTAATGGAGGAATTTTATAAGCAATCTTCCTAGAATTAGGAAAAAGTGTAGCCACTGTCCCACTTTTATCTAGCACCATAACAGAAACCATAAACAGTACAGAAAGACAATAAATTTCGCAAGGGGAAAACAAAATAGGATTTCATGCTATTTTATAACAGGTTGGGGTAAGCTTTCAGAAGTAACATAAAAATCCCCCAAATTCCAGCGTCTTAACACAAGAAATATTTACTTCTTCATCACATAATATTGAATTCAGTAGGTCAAGAGCATCAAGGGTTTCATATTTTACCCTACTTGCAAGCTATAAATTAGCCTGATGTATCAGAAATAATGAACTTTATTCCTCATGACAGCAAGCAGCATGCACATCATGTTTGCTTAGTTCCTATTGCCTCAAATCCCCAGGAAAACTCAAAGAGGGCCAGGTGGCATCTCATACTAAGGGGGCTGCATTACAGGGAGGAATCATGAGCTTAGAAAACCTGAATCTTATCTGGAGAATAAGCCTGTCTGTCCTCCAATGTCTTTTGCCATACATAGACCTTGGAAACACAGACCAGACAAAGGAAATCAATGCCTCTGCTCTTCAACATGCAAAAATGTAAGAGGCCAATGGAGAAGAATTTTATCCCAATAGAGTAAAATCATCCCTCTAATCTCATCCTTAAGAATTCAAACTCTCTCCATCTTGTAACACTCTTCCATCTCCCACACAAAACCTGTCACTAAGTCCAGGGAAGAGGGAATGTGGAGAAATCACACCCACTCTCAAATACTTCATCCAGAACTATCAAGCAATACTTTCTCTTATAGACTCCCCACTGTTCCCTAATATGAGAGTGTCTTAGTCCATTCGGGCTGCTATAACAATATTCTATAAACTGGGTAGCTTATATACAACAGAAATGTACTTCTCATCATTCTGGAAGCTGGGAAGTTCAAGATCAAGTTAGATTCAGTGTCTGGTGAGGGTCTTTTTTTTCCAGTTTATAGATGGTGCCTTCCAGCTGTGTATTCACGTGGTAGAAGAAGTACACAGCTCTCAAGGGTTTGGTTCCTTTTATAAAGAGACCTAATCCTATTCATGAGGACTCTCCCCTCAAGGTCTAATTACTTCCCAAAGGCCCTGTCCTTTAACATTACCTTGGGGATTGGTTTAAAGGTATGAATTTTGGGGGAACAAAAACATTCAGACCATAGCAGAGAGTATATGGACTACTTGGTTGATACACTGTGTCTGCCATGATTTTAAATCACTATCCCACAAAGTTTCTAAGAAATTTATTTAGTTGATTTTAAATATTGATATTTAAAAGTGAAGGCCTAAGAAGAACCAAGATTCTCCTGAAGAAGAATAAGGTAGAAGATTTGCCATGTTTACCAGATATCTTTCTATATTTATGTGTATTAAAACTTAAAGTAAAGGCCATGAAGTTTTAGCATAAGCAAAACAAAATAGAAAGCCTAGAAAAACCTAGGCATAGCTAGAAACCTAATATATGACAGACATGGTAGATGACTGAGGAAGGGAAGTTCCATTCATGTAATGGTACTGATAAATTAACCAAACCATAGAAAAAAATAAATTTGTTTCTTAATGAAAATGAATAAAACTTTTTTGAGATTTAGCAAATATATAGGGAAAACAGATGAGGAAATCTAAAAAAAAAATGGAATAAAATATTTAAAAAATAACTTCATGACCTCAGGATGAGTAAGAATTTACTAATCACAGAAGTGCTAAATATAAAATGATGGTTAAATTAGAACACACTGGAAAACTAAAATTCTGTTCTAAGTAGCATACCACAAAGACTCTGAAAACATAAGCTACAAAGCAGGATAAAATATCTGTAATGCATAGAAATGATAAATGCTTGGTATAAAAATATAAAAGGAACTCATAAATCTACAGAAAAATAATTTAAACCTTCAGATAAATTGGAAAAAGATTTAAAACAGCAATTTTAGAAAGAGGAAACAACTTCTGAATGAACATATGAAAAGATATTTAACTTTATTAGTAATCAGATCAAGGGAAATTAATACATGCTATTCCTATTCTCATGATCCAGATGGGTAAAAGTTTATAACTCTGAAAATACCAATGTTAATAATGATATAAAACAATGATGTGAGTTATGGCAAGGTTTCTCTTCACACAGACTGCTCAACATTTTATTCTTTAATTCCAAGTAGCCACCCCCCTTTCTTCTCCTTTTTTTCTTCTGATTTTACAACATGCCCAGGCATGCCACAGACTCAGCTCACATTCCTTTTCCTATTTGGGAAAGGACTGGCTCTCTAGTCCACCACAGAGTACCCTTTCCTCCTCTCCCCTCTACCATCATGCATCCACCTTATCTAAGAAAGCTTAAATATTTAGCAAATCAGGTCTAGTTTAGATTGTGTGGTCCAACCAAGCCAATAAGGAAGGACACAGGCAGGCATCACGTTATGAATAAAAGCTTCACTTTCCTTTGTTCAAGGTGCTCTTGTGGCAACCAGCCCTGTGAGAGGCACCCTTCTGCACAGAAGTAAATTTGCTTTGCTGAGAAATCTTTTGTCTGAGTGCTTATTTTTTCTTACAACTCTGAGCTTTATTTCAAACAATGGAAACTTATTTGGCTTATGTGTGAGTGTGAACTGGGACAATAATAATCTAAAACAATTGGCTGCTACCTAAAATTGAACATGAGTTTACACTAAGACTTAACAATTTCAATTCTCACAATAAACTCTAGAGAAAGTCCTTCATAGGAGAATCTCTTGTATCCAGAATATTCTAAATCAAGATATGCTGAATGTATACCAGAATATCCTGCACCCATGTGTTTAATATTAAAACTCAGGGCATGTGAGTGAAAGCTTCATTAACAAGAAATTAGACAAATGAATTGTACTGTTTCATCACCATGAAAAACCATACAGTGGAGAAAATAAATCAGCTTCAGCTACATGCACCATTATAGAGCTATGTTATAAACATAATATTAAGTAAGATAGTTTAAAATAAATGCATGATATAAGGCTAGAAACTTAGAAAAAAACAATAAATCAAGAAAAAGATGAACAAGAAAGTCAGGGTGATTATCTCTAGGGCAAGAGTGATATGAAATAAGATAAGAGCAATAGATAGTTTTAATGGATTGATAGTGGTCTCATTTATAAGTGGGTAGGAAATTAGCAGATGATCATTTATTATTTTTATGTTTCATAATATATATATGTGTGTGACATAACATGTTACACATACACACTAAATGTGTAACATGAAAAGAAAGGAAAATGGTATTTCTTCTTTGGGCTTGAGAGGACTGAAGAACATTTCTATAAAGGGGGCAACAATTGAGAAAGAGACCTTATAGAGTAAGTAGACTTTTGTCGGGCTAAAAAGGTGGAATATTCTGCCTTCTTGTTAGAAGGCAGAAAATTTAACAATGACAATAAATTATAAAATTGCATGGAATATGCAGAAAAACCAAGCATTAAGGGGTGGCCGTGGTGTAAGTAGGATTATTAATGAAAAGTCAGGGTAATTCACTAGGGTCTGATTTGTTCCAAACTTCACATACTAAAAAATTTGGATTATATTGCATAAGCACAGAATACTAGCTTAAATTTAAATCATGTTTACTTTTGGACTCAAGTACAGAAAGAAAACTTAGGAAAATTATTATGATGATTAATTAATGGGTACTTGACTGACCTATGGGGTGTTCAGATATTTAGGCATATTTGATCAAATGTTATTCTAGGTGTTCCTATGAGGCTGTTTTTGGATGAGATTAATACTTAAATTGTTAGAGTGAGTAAAGCAGATTGTTCTCCCTAACGTGGGTGGGTCTCATGCAATCTGCTGAAGGCCAGAATAGAACTAAAAGGCTGACTCTTTCCTGAGTAAGAGAAAATTTTTCCTGCTTGACTGCTTTTGGACTGAGACATTAGCTTTTCTCTACATTCACACTTTGAAATAAAATTTTGGCTCCTCCTGAGTTTCAAGTGTGCCAGCTGTCAATGTGGAATGAACTGGAACCACAACATTGGATCTCCTGGTTTTCAGGCCTTTGGGCTTGTACTGGAACTATATTATCTGCTCCCCTGGGTCTCTGACTTGCCTATTCACCCTACAGATCTTGGGATTTCTCATCCTCTGTAATGACATGAATCAATTCCTTATAATAAATACCTGTCTATCTACATCCTACTTAATCTGTTTCTCTAGAGAATCCTGACAAATACAATTACTAAAGTCATCTGTTTGATAGTACTGATGAACTAATAAATAGTAAAAAATACTGGATTAGAATTGGGTGAAAGGAATTTTAAACTAGGAAGTTTAAATCAGGAAGTTTAAACCAGGAAGTTTAAATCAGATTGAGGGTTTTGTTACAGTTGCTGGACTGAGTAATTCAGAAGGCAAGAGGCTTAGAGACTCTTGAGGATTTTGAAAAACTAAAGTAACAGAAATTGATGTCCAGGTTCTATCAAAGGTGAAGGAATGGCTGGTGGATCCGCCTGGCTTTAGGATGAGAACATAAAAAATTGTAATCTGAGACTAAGAGTGAACCAGAATAGTTTTCTGTAACCTATATGCTTTTATATATTAAATCTAGGAGGTTACACAAAGATAATCCTAATTATAGGCATTAACAGGTTCCTCAAGAAAGCAAACAAAAATATGTAATGGAAAAAGGTAATATTCTAATTCTCAAAATTATTTCTGCAAATATGTAAAAACAAATATTGGACATACATACAAAAATTACCAGACCAACAAAGAGATAAGAGGGAAAAACCAAACCAAACCAAAACAAAAATCACATAACACAGTAAATATTAGATAATGAAAAACAACTAACAATTGAAACAAATACACAGGGGAAACGATATTGGCCACTTCACATACTCTTCAGGTAACTGAATGTACTGTGCTTAATAGAATAAAAGACAAGAATAAGAATATAAGCATAAAACTAGAAAACATAAAAACATAGAAATTCTAAAGTTGGCAAGTTCATTACTCAAATAAAGAAGCAAATGGGTTGACTAAACAGAAGATTGTATACATGGAAATGAAATAAGTCACGAGAAAATATCAAGAATAAAATACGGGGAAAAATGTTTTAAAATTAGGAGGAAAAAAAAAGAGACATAGAAGATACAAGGTAAAGATCTAATATATATTATTCTGAAAGCCAGAAAGATAAAAAAAGTAGGCAGAAGAAATAATATGTAAAAAATAATGCCTGTTCTTTTTTTTAAAAACAGACATTGTGCTTCAGATGCAGCAACCTCAACAAATTCTAAGCATAAAAATTGTAAAGAAAACCTAACACGCTGGGCTCTGTGGCTTACGCCTGTAATCTCCACACTCTGGGAGTCCAACATGGGTGGATCATGAGGTCAGGAGTTCCAGACCAGCCTGACCAACATGGTGAAACCCCATCACTACTAAAAATACAAAAATTTGCCAGTTGTGGTGGCATATGCCTGTCATTCCTGCTACTTGGGAGGCTGAGGCAGGAGAATAGCTTGAAATCAGGAGGTGGAGGTTGCAGTGAGCCGAGAGTGTACCACTGCACTCCAGCCTGGGCACAGAGCAAAACTCCGTCTAAAAAAAAAAAAAAATTAGCTGGGCGTGGTGGCGGGGTCGCCTACAATCCCAGTACTCGGGAGGCTGAGGCAGGAGTATCGCTCGAACCTGGGAGGCAGAGATTGCAGCGAACAGAGATTGTACCACTGCACTCCAGCCTGGGTGACAAAGGGAGCCTCTGTCTAAAAAAAAAAAAAACAAAAAAAACACAAAAACCTAATGTGGGAACATTATGCGTATTGACTTTCTATTGTGGCATCACAAATTAGACAACTTAAAATCATAACTATTTCCTAGCTCACAGTTCTGTGTAGCCAGGTTCTCTATTCCAGGCATCACAAGGTGATGGGAATCACGGTGTCCGTTGAGCTGAGTGTTTGTCTGAGGGTTCTAGGGAAAGTAAGCTCCTAAGTTCATTCTTTTTGTTGGTTTTCTTGTGATAGTAGGACTGAACGAGGTCTTTGTTTCCTTGCTGGCTGCCAGCTGGGAGGTGCTCTTCAAAGGCCACCCATATTTCTTGTCACATGGGCTCCTCCATTTTTAAGAAAACAATAGTGCACCAAACATTTCTGGTGCTTTAAATCTCTGACTTCCTGTTCTGCTACCAGCTGGAGAAAACTCTGCTTTTAAGGGGTTCACTGTTTATAAGGGGCTCTGATTAGGTCAGAACCACCTGGATAAACTCCCTACCTAATAGTCAACTAATTTACAACTAATGTAATCAACAAATAAGAAATCAACTAATATGATATCTTAATTATATTTGCAAAATGACTCACAGGAGTCCCTGGCTGAGTGTTTATTTGACTGAGAGAATGTGTTTGTACATCAGGGACTAGGAAAGATAGGGTCTTCTTAGGATACTGCTTACCACACTCATTAAAATTACTGAGAAAAAAAGATAAACAGAAATGATTAAAAGCTACCACAGAGGGAAAAATAAATCACATTATCTTCAAAAAAAACTCAAGAATTAATTGAATTAAAATTAATTTCAGATAAGAGAAAATTGAAAAACTTTATTACCATGAGACACATTAAACAAAAAACAAAGATTTTTCTGGCAGAAGAAACATAATCAAAGATGAAAGTTCAAAAATCATGGAAGCACAGATATCTCTTTGATATACTGATTTTTTTTTCTTTTGGGTACATACCCAGCGATGGGATTGCTGGATCATATAATGGCTCTATTTTTAATGTTTTGAAAAACATTATGTACCTTATAAATATATACACTTCTATACCCACAAAATTAAAATGAAAAAGATGAAAATTTAGAAATGCAGGAAGGAATAAAATAACATGAGTAAATCTAAAAAAATGTTGAGCAAATAAATGACAAAATATCCTGTTGAATTTTAGACACACATAGAATAAAGCATGGAAATAATGTCAAATAATTCAAGAGAAGTGAATTGGGTTAAAGTGTTTAGTGTTCCTTAAATTATTTGCAAAGAGAGTAAATTATCAATTCATATTAGATTTTTATTATTCAAGGATATAGGCTAAAATTGCAAAGATAATCATTAAAATTAGTTTTAAAGATTACATACCAAACTATCAATGGGAAAAAAATAATAAAACGAAGTAATCAATGGAAAAGAAAGTAAAAAATGAGAGAGGGGAGGTGGAGCAAGATGGAGGAAGAGAAGGCTCCACAGACCTTGACCTCCAGCCACCCAGTCCCCGAACCCCCTGGCCACAACTCCCTCCACTCCCATCTCTGACAGCAGCAGTGTGGTGTGGAGAGTCTCTTCTATCACTGGGGGAGGCACTGAACTCAGTGTTATCCTGTTGGAGCTGCAAGGAAAACTGGGCCAAACTCAGCTGATGACCTTTCATGGTGGGAGAATTTAAACCAGACCTAGCCAGAGGAGAATCGCCTATCCATATGATACAAACTTGAGTTCCCACCAATCTTGTCACTGAAGGCTACAGTTCTCTTTGTCTCTAAGAAAACTTGAAAGGCAGTAGAGGCCATGAGGACTGCAACTCTTAGGCACATCCTAGTGCTGAACCAAGCCCAGAGACTGGACTGACAAGGCATGCCACTTACTGAAACACCATCTGGGTGGCTAAGGAAGTGCTAGCATCACCCACCACCTAACCCCAGGCTGCACAGCTGGTGGCTCTCAAAAAGACTCCTTTCTTCCACTTAAGGAAGAGACAAAGAAGAGTGGAGAGGGCTCTGTCTTGCATCTTGGATACCAGCTCAGCCACAGCAGGATAGGGCACTGGTCCCAGTCAGGATTAAGAATCATTGAGTTATGGTTTATATGTAGCAGTATAAATCTGATATGGCAAAATTTAAAATAATATTTCAGATATGACATGGTAATGAAGAAAACTATGCACAGGAAGAATTATAATACTTGGGAGTGACTCTTGGATGCACTATACTAAGTAATTGTATGGCCTTAAATAACTTGCTTAAAGTAAACTCTGCCTGGGTTTTCTCATCACTATAATGAGACTGTTGTATTGTTTTTTCTAGAAAAAAGTTTTTAAATACTTTTTTTTTTAATTTTTTTTTTTGTACTTTGGGTTCTGGGGTACACATGCAGATCACGCAGGATTGTTGCATAGGTACATACATGGCAAGGCGGTTTGCTGCCTCCATCCCCCTGTCACCTATATCTGGCATTTCTCCCCATATTATCTCTCCCAAACCTCCCCATCCCCCACTGTCCCTACCATAACCCCCCCAACAGACCCCAGTGTGTGATGTTCCCCTCCCTGATGAAAGAATAATAATTTGGTAATTTCTTATAGAAAAAAGCATTAAAACTGTGGTGATACAAAATCATTTTTCTGTCTATGAAGTTTTCAGATTTAACACTCTAAAATGCTTTGAGAAACATTATCTCAACATCCCAGT